>JASAMX010034347.1:0-13855 GCA_030248175.1 Microlaimidae sp. YZB2_3
AGGTAGCTGACTGTTAAAAATACGATTTTTATTAAAAAATCAGTATTGTATGATTTATTTGTTATATTTATTTCTCAGTTGTTATTTAATTTTTATAACTAAATATCAAATGTCATATGAAATTTAATAATTGTCGTATAAAAACTTATTATGGTTTAAACTACTTAAGTTGGAAGTCGAACTGGAAGTTTCTTTAGTTTCTTTATCCCCCCTTTAGATTTTAAACTGAGTTCGTAACGATCACATCTTGAACACCCAGGGGGGGAAGAGAGAGAAAGAAGGGCGTCTCATAACTTCCCCCCGTATTCCCGGAATAAAATTCAAACTGACCATTACGCAGGTAACCATAATTTTAGCTTCCGTGGTTATGATCACCTAGGACTACAACAGAAGTTTGATCGAAACTTCTGAAATTTCTAAATAATTTTTTTAATTTAAACTTTTTAGTGTAAAATCTCATGTGATAACGGAACAAAATTCAAATACGGAAAGTGATGAGGGTCTTCTAAAACTTGTGCCGCTAGTGGAACTTACAAGCCGCCATGTTACTAGAATGCTGGGTAAATTAATGCTTGTATTTATTAATTATACAAAATATGTAAATGGAAAATAATAAGTAACACCTAATTCGTCATAATCAGTGAAACAAATTCAATATTAATTTTTAAAACCGTTAAACCAGTTTTAAACGTATTACACCACCATGGTATCATTTTTATGTTAGGTGAAGACGTGTCCGATGAGAGAAGAGAAAGTTCAGTGTCATTTTCAGTTGAACGAGCAGCTTTAACGCCAGACGAACGTTACATGGAAGCTTTAAAACCACTACAATTCGGTAAAAATTAAAATAAATTATTTGTCTTCTGTGCACTGAGGTTATTTTCCAAAACTTATGACGGATGGATACTTAAAGTTCTAGTAAAACTCAAAAACCATATAAATCAAGGTAAAAAAAGCTTTGATCTGCAATTTACTTTATTATAGTGATTTGTTGTATTTAAAATCATTATTGTTTTAACAGAGCTAAAAGTCTCAGTCATTCAGTATTTTTTCAGGAACCTTGCCGTATCCTCGGATAATTCCTTAGTTAGGTTTGCCTTAGATTAGTTAGGTTTGCCTTAGATAGCATTGGTGCCAAGTAGGTTTGCCTTAGATAGCATTGGTGCCAAGTAACTTAAAAGTTTTTTTATTTAACGAGTAGCTCTTTTCAGATGATACAGGGGTCCGATTTGTGAGTGATTATTTTTAGATCCCAACAAGTCTTTGTGCTAAAAGTAATGTAGCTGTGTAGAGTAACGTCCTAATGATAAATATATTTTTTAATATTGTCACATTTAATATTGTCACATTTTAATATTTAACAGCTGTCAATTTTAATTCCTTTCCAGATTCCATTCCGTTCTTCGACGATTCGGGCCACATGTTAATGGCGCACCATTACGAGTCCTCTATCCGTGGCTCTCGAGACATGGGATCCCTGGCTCCGCGGGTCCGGCGATTGGCCCAGGAAGCCGTCACTCTCTCCACCAGCCTCCCACTATCCCCCTCCAGCTCAGTATTCGTACGGGCGGCAGAAGAGCGACTGGACGTAATGAAGGTAGGTGATTGCCGATTTATTGATCGGTTGATTTATGTTGTTACGTTAAATTATAACATGCCCTTCCTTACGTTATTTTTCTTTCAGTGGCGTGCCCAGGGGGGGGGGCGGCCGCTTCCGCCCCCCGAAATCCGGCTAAGCCGGATTTTTTCGTTAGGGGGACCCTTACGTTTTTTAAATTTTGGGAGAGACAAATTTTTTTCTTTAATATTAATACAAAAACTTCCCTGATGACTTCCAAAAGCATATTAAAAGTCGAAAAATCAAAATTTTCCCGCTACGCGAGTAGTTTAAATTGACAATTTATCTTAGTTTTAGGATTTCAAATCGATTATACCGTTCAGTAGTTGAGGTAGACATGTTTAATAAAACTACTATAAACATTATTATCCTTTTATTAACGTTTAAACACGTTTTAGATGTATAGGTATAAAAAACCTTAAAGTTTGTAATAAGTATCATCTGGAATTAAAATTTTTATTGTATTTTAGTGCCTTAAATTAAAAATTTTCTCCCCCGGGGGCATTCTGCCCCCCGGACCCCCCTGACAAGGGGCTCTGCCCCTTGACCCCGCTGGGGGCTCTCGCCCCCCAGACCCCCCTTCAAGGTTAGTATTTACCCCCCCAGACCGCCCCCCCCGACCCCCCCCCCCCCCCCGAAATGAAATCCTTGGCACGCCACTTTCCTCTTTCTTTCATAAGATTCTGAGTTTTGTAAAAACCAGCATCAGTAACAAAAGTTCAAGTGTAGTTTGTTTGTAATGTGTGTGTTTGTACTGTTATTAATTATGAAAAATAATACTAGTTATTAAGAATTGATCGATAATTTCTTGTTTCAGGTGCTGATAACAGGTCCGGAAGGAACGCCGTACTCCAATGGCTGTTTCGAGTTCGATATTTGGTTCCCGGCTGACTATCCCAACAGCCCCATGCACGTCAATCTGCAGACCACCGGTGGTCACACCGTCCGTTTTAATCCTAATCTGTATAACGACGGAAAGGTTAGCACATTTCTTTAGTTGCCTCGCTATTTATTTTTGAATTTGTTTCTTGGATGCATTGAATTTATTATTTTGGCACTTTTTTTATAATTAGGCCTAAAGTTACGTGTTTTAAATTGGTCGATTTCGTTGATAATGACATTGTACAATTCTGTAGAAAGCAAGCTAAGATAACCAAAAACTTAAGTTTCTTTTAATTTTAGCCTATGAATAAATGCCAGACTTTGGTACAAAAAAATGGAGTCTTTTAAGTGAATGGTCTTTTTATTTCGTATTTAGTGTGTTGCTTATTTGTGGCTTATTATCAAAACAAATAATTCTTCAAATTTACTTCTAACCGGTTAAATTTGAAGGTTAAAAATTTGAATGGTTTGTAGTTTTAAAGACGATTTCGTCAATTTTCAAAAATTAGAGGGAATTCGAAAATTTTATTATTTTTTTCACTGCACTCTGCTGTGAGTAAATTGATTAACCCTCCTTTCCGTTATCGATTTTTAACATAGGATGGAAGCGTCCAGGATTTTTTCTGAGGGGGTGAGGGAGGTTATCTGGCTATTCCCACAAAAAATCAAAATAGTGGTGAATAATGTGTTGGCGTGCGCACACAGACCATTATATTTTAGGAAATATTATTTTGTAGTAATTTAACTTATTGAAATAAATAGATTTATTTATGTATATTATTACTTATTTTTGTAGGTTTGTCTTAGCGTGCTGAATACATGGCACGGAAGACCGGAGGAGCGATGGAACCCACAAACTTCCAGTTTTTTGCAAGTATGCCATGCCTTTTAAGGTTTTATTTGTGTGTTAGGTTGTAAAAACAACGGAACCTTTCAAAGTTCCAATCGTGGTTTCAAGTTTTATCAAAAATAATATAATATACCGAAAAATGTGCAACTCCTATATAAAGAAGTAAATAAAAATAGGACATTATAATGAGCCTCTTCATTTAAACGGTCGCTTCCATTATAATGGCATAGTAGCGATTTTAATTCGGCGAACTAAAATGGAGAGGAAGCCATTATAATAGCCATTTATTGATTTAATTTCACTTCAAAAGTGTAATACTGTCCAGGCTGCATGAGTTTTCCCGTGTCGGACAGTATTACACTTGTGAGTATTATATGATGTAAAATTAAATCAATAAATAGCTATTATAATGGTTTCTTCTCTATTTCAATTGGTCGAATTAAAATGGCTACTATGCCATTATAATGGAGGGTGCCATTTAAATGAAGAGGCTCATTATAATGTCCCAGTTTTATTTACTTTTTTATATAATAGGAGTTGTACATTTTTCGGTATATTATATATTTTTGGTTATATTCAAAAAAAAATTTTATTACAAAAAGTTTTGCAAAGAATAACGCATTTTTTCAAAACTATTTTCTTTACATACTCAATTAGAGTTGAAGAATTGCGGTATCGCGTATTTTGGCCATTATTTTTTAACACTATTCAAAATATTGATAGGCCTCTTTTCCGTTAACATGTTGTTTAGTGAGCGTGGAGAATATTTAATTAATGTGTAATTTTACGGAAGTAAGTAATAATAAAAACTTCTGATTTTAATACGGCACTAAATAAATTTTGTTTTGATTAGGTTTTTCCTAACTTCTCGTGACAAACTGGTTTCTATACTCCGTTTAATCAATCGAGAATATATTCTAGAGTAGTACTTGGGCGAACATCAAATTTCAGTAAACGCTTAATACTTATTTTAGATTTTGGTCAGTATCCAATCTTTGATTTTGGTATCGGATCCCTATTTTAACGAACCAGGGTACGAAAGGTCCAGAGGCACGGCCGTTGGTCAACAATCTGCCATGGAGTACGACGCCAATATAAGACAGGTTATTATCGGTTTATTAGGTTTAAAATTCTGACCTACAACATTATTAACATTACACGTAAATTGCAATAACTTTTATTTTGCTTGCATTGTGCTATGAAAATCACAACACAAAATCGATGGCTGCTAAAGGTTAAAAAAACTCTAAAGTCACTCGTTAACTTAAAAATTCTTTCTAATTTTGCAGGCAAATGTTCGTTGGGCTATGTTGGAAATGCTCCGTTGTCCCCCGGAATGTTTTAAAGAAGTCATACTTCGACACTTTTGGCTTAAGAAAAATGAAATTTTAGGACAGGTTTGTTTAGAACTGTTGTTTAATCCGTTGGTGCTCGAAAGGAGTAGGAAGAGTAACGCTCCCCCTCTGTTTGATATTATTTTTATTATGCCCATAATTATGCTGTTAAAACAAGCCCTCTGAAACAAATAAAACACGTTTTGTGAAGTTTTTTAATGAAGTGTTAAATGCAGCCGCTTGTGCAATTTTAAAAAAATTTAATGTAATCGTCATACCCTCCAGAAATATTATCATAAATCCCGACACCCTTCTCTCTTATCTTAAATCTAAGAAGTTGTCTACTCATAGATTTTTTTGCGTGCTTTTTTGTTTTTCCCCAAAGTTCATGATGAAAATTTGGTCGAGAAATTAGAGCATTATGTATGTCAAGTTTTTGAAGCTCATAAATCAAGTTTTACTTTTGATTAATTTTGCATTAATTAATTCATTATATTTTTTTCTTATCGTAATGTGTTTTTTTTATTCTTACACTCTAAAATTTCGTAAGGTGTTGTGATGTGGTTTTTTTATCCCGCCTTCATTTTCATCGACATGGTAATATTTAAATTCTTCTCGACGCCTATAATACAATGAAGTACGATATTGATCCTGAATAATAATTACGTGTGGTTTAAATTTAAATTTCCTGATTTAATACTGTAATAAAGTTTAGGTGGAAAGTTGGATCACAGAAATGGAAGAGCAGAGCGCTCAGGGTGCGGCAGGTCCCGGTCCCGAAAAATCTACGGCCAGAAGTCTTTCCTCCCACCTAGTCACTTTAAAGGTGAGTTAGCTTGGCTTGCCTGAATATAATACCGAGAGAATGGGCATCACACCCTCTTCCGTTATTTTAATTTCTGCGACGCCACACTGATTTTCAATAAATTAATTTTTATGAATATGGCTGAAAATTAACGCGTTTCCCTCATGCTAGTGTGAGAACTATGTGAGAAATACAAAAATAATAATAAGCGCGTAAAAATTTTGTTCTGTTGACCAAAATTTTATTTTATGAATTTTGTCAAATCACTCACACGCTGTTGTCTCACGTAGTTCATTTTCACTGTATAAGGTCATTCTCGGCAACAATTTCACCTAAATAGTTAATTTTTTTTTCTTATAAAAAAATACGTTTCGATATTAGTTATTTTCAAAACATGTATGTGCTCCCTTTTTTTCTTACTGTTAATATTTTTTGGTTTTTAGCGCCACTTTAATGCCTTAAAAGAAGAATTTAAAAAAATGAAATGTCCAATAGGTCTCGAAGAAACTTTTGTGCAGCACAATGATGACTGCAAAGACATTAAAAGCAAATCGTCAAAAGAAAAACTGTGATGTTAGTGGAGATAAAATAATATTCTTTTGAAAGCGGGAAATGAACAAAATATTTTTATATTGTTTCGTATATAAATCTGATCTTCCTATGCTAATTTATTTGCTATACATGTTTATATTATGTAATAACATTCACCGCAATTTTTATTGTTCAGAAATATAATTTTATGCAAATAAAACGCATAAACGAACAGATTTTTTTGTTTAAAATATTGATATTTTTGATAGTGATTTTTTGTTTTATTAGTCATTTTTATTAAACTTTTTTAAAACACAATTTTGACGCAATGTGTTTTAAAGACATCAATAATGATGAAAAATAATATAGTTAAATCAGATATTAAACAACACACATTAAAAAAAAGTTTGCGGTACAGGGTGCTCATCACTTTGGGTCTTAATGATTTCTGAACACATTTTATTCACAGTTCTGTAGAAGTTTTGTTCCCCTTGAAAAATTACGATCATGTAATAAACAATAGTAACACCTCCCGTTGTAATGATTGTATATAAAATATGGCGCCCTACAAAAAATAAGTTCCAATGTAATGTCGGCCGATGATGTAACGCAGGATTGCAGTCGATAAGGTACTAAAATTGGAGATTACAAGTTCAAGTCCTGTATCGCCCATTTTTCAGCCAAAAAAAATAAATAAAAAACAAATTGTTTCGCATTCTTTTTTCAAGAACTATAGTCCATACAAAAATGATCCGGACTGGCGACAAAACTCGAACTTTGAAATGTTATAATATCCATAACGAAGGTTAGAATATGTACGGGACCGATATGGGAGCATAGTTTAGACTCTTTGCTATCTTTTGAAAAGGTCAGGAAAAAATGTTTTTCGATGACGTCATCACTACAGTCGATGCGGTAAAAAAAACCTGGTCCCAAAAAAAAAACAAAACTTTTTTATTGGTACGAGATAAGAAACGCCGCTTGGTATGCTGTTAAAACATACTCTTCTGAGTTTTTTCTGAAAGTTTGGGCGAAATCGGCTCGCTCAAATTTTTTTTTATAATGCGTTGAATGCACACGGTTTTCGCGATTTTTCGCGAACTTTTGCCACGCTAATACACTGTCCGAATTATTTATTTTGTTTTGCTTCCTGCTCGTATTGTTATATATTAAATGTTCGCCAATTTTTATTCCTTACTTTTGATCTAAAAATTCTTTTATGGGGGTTGACCCCCCGGGGACTAGGGGGGGGGCCAAACACGAATGCCAAAATTTTTTTCAAAACCATCAAAAATGTTAAATTTATCACATATAACGAATTTTGATATATCGTTTGTGTAAAAAAAACCTAAAATTAAGCTTACAATAAGCTGTCAAAAATGACGAATTTAAAATTTGGAAGCATTCCAAGCCCGTATCCTGGCAGCAGCAAACCTTTAAGTTAAAAACTTTTCCAAAAAAAATAAGCCTTAAAAGTTTATTTTTTCGAATTTTCAGGTTATTTTGTTAGAAAAAACATATTTTCAAAGTTAAAATCCTACTACAAAATTGCGAAATATCGCAGCTAAAAAATGTTTTTTTAGTGTTTTCTTACATGCAAACATGTTTTCCCTATTTTTCGTGTTAAAACATTTAAATCCGCGATCTGAGCTGAAATGCGTCATTTTAATTGCGGAAGAGCCAATAAAAATCATCAATTATGACGTAATAACAAAAATTTGCATGACGTACGGAAATTTATGTTACGTACGGAAATTTATGTTGTTTATGTATTTTGGAATTTTAACGAAAATTTATGTTGCGTTTTCATGGGGCTATTTGGACCATTTTTAAATATTTTAAATCAAATTAAAAAAATTTAAAACTAATTTTTTAAAGTTTATTTGTTCTCGTAAAACTTTTTAACTTAAAGGTTTGCTGCTGTCAGCATACTGGTTTGGAATCCCTCAAAATTTCATATTCGTTATTTTTGACAGCTTATTGTAAGCTTTATATTAGGTTTTTTTACACAAACGATATATCAAAATTCGTCATATGTGATAAATTTAACATTTCTGATGGTTTTGAAAAAAATTTTCGGCATTCGTGTTTGCGCCCCCTAGCCTCCGGGGGGTCAACCCCCCCCCCCAAAAAAAAAATCTTTAGGTCAAAAGTAAGGAATACGAATTGGCGGATGTTTAATAACAATAAGATCAATATCGTACACACTTCGAGCAGGAAGCAAAACAAAATAAATAATTCGGGCAGTGTGTTAGCGTGGCAAATATTTGCGAAAAATCGCAAAAACCGCGCGGATTCAACGCATTATAAAAAAATTTTAACGGTCGACTTCGCCCAAACTTTCAGAAAAACTCAGAAAAGTAATGTTTTAACAGCATACCGAGCTGCGTCTTATCTCGTACTAATAAAAAAGTTCGTTGTTTTTGGAAACCAGATTTTTTTTCCGCATGGGCCGTAGTGATGACGTCATCAAAATACATTTTTTCCTTACATTTTCAAAAGAGGAGGTAGCCAAAGAGTCTGAAACTATGCTCCCATATATGTAAAGCACATACTTAACCTCCGTTATGGATATATAACATTTCAAAGTTTGAAATTTTGTCGCCAGCCCGCATTCATTTTTCGTATAGACTATGAAATTTATTCGGCCTCATATTTCTGGGACGTCACTGACTTTGTAAAATTGTGTGGGACATTGGGGGCGGTCCACTAAAGGCGTGCTGACTAGGCTGCTATCTTAGGCACGTTGTTTAAAACTCTTGTTAATGTTTTAATTTCTGGTTTTTTTTTTGAAAAAACTTATTGGACTTTTTGTTTAGATAAGATAAATGGGAAATATTCAAAGAGTTTTATGTATTTTTGTTTGAATTAAAATTTAATAAAGCCTTAAACCGTAGTCAGGAATTTCGCTAACCCCTAACTATGGGTTATTGTCTTTATTAGTTTGTATATACAATAAATAGGAATAAAAAGTTAAAAAAAATATCAGTTTGTGCCATGTAAACAAAAAAAGTTTTGTTGTAAATTCTTCTAGAAAAAAACTGAAAAATTAAAACATTAATGAAAGTTTTAAACTACGTGCTAAGATATAGCACCCAGTCAGCACGCATTTGAGCGGACCCTGCCCCGAGGGTTGCCAGGTCTAAAATAAAAAAGGGCTTTTTTGACGAAAAGGGACAAAATGAGCTATCAAAATTTTCAAAAAATGCCAAAATTTGAAAAAAGGGCCTATTTTTGGAAAAAAAGGGGCTATTTAAAAAAAAAAACTAACTTAATTTTCATTGATAAGTGCAAAAATAAAGACTACACATATTTCACAGTATTTTCAGCTATTTAGAGCAGTATTTACACAGTTAAAAGCTAACAACTTTAATATTAACCAATTTAACACAATCGAAATCTTTTTATTTCATATGCATACAAAACACTTTTTCAATTTAACATTTTCAACTTATGGAACAGAGCCAAACAAAAAAACAAAAAACAAAAAATAAAAAAAAAAAAAAACAAGCACAACCAAGAAAAGCACAACCAAGGGGCAAAAGACACCCCACAGACCGCGCGGCCCCCGGTAAAACGGGGGGGGCAACCGAAAGGGGAGGGCACAGGGGGGCAATTTGAAACGGGGAGGGATAAAAATGGTAAGAGGGGGAAAAAGAAAAAATGATATAAATAAAAAGATTTTGATTGTGTTTAATTGATTAATATTAGAGTTGTTAGCTTTTAAATGCGTAAATACTGCTTTAAATAGCTTAAAATACAGTGAAATATGTGTATAGTCTTTATTTTTGCACTTATTAATGAAAATTGTTAGTTTTTTTGAAAATAGCCCCTTTTTCTTCAAAAATAGCCCCTTTTTCAAATTTTGGCATTTTTTGAAAATTTTGATAGCCCCTTTTGCCCCTTTTTGTCGAAAAAATAGCCCTTTTTTCTATTTTAGACCTGGCAACCCTGAGGCGGGTCCACTAAATGCGTGCTGACTGGGTGCTATCTTAGCACGTAGTTTAAAACTTTCGTTAATGTTTTAATTTTTGAGTTTTTTCTCGAAGAATTTAACAAAACTTTTTGTTTACAAGGCACAAACTGATATTTTATTAATTTTATACATATTTATTGTATATACAAACTAATAAAGCAATAACCCATAGTTAGGGGTTAGCGAAATTCCTGACTACGGTTTAAGGCTTTATTAAATTTTATTTCAAACAAATATGCATAAAACTCTTTGAATATTCATTTATCTTATCTAAACAAAAAGTCCAATAAGTTTTTTCAAAAAAAAAACCAGAAATTAAAACATTAACAAGAGTTTTAAACAACGTGCTAAGATAGCACCTAGTCAGCACGCGTTTAGTGGACCGGCCCCAATGTCCCACACAATTTTACAAAGTCAGTGACGTCCAGAAATATGAGGCCGAATAAATTTATAGTCTATACGAAAATGATGCGGACTGACGACAAAATTTCAAACTTTGAAATGTTATATATCCATAACGGAGGTTAGAGTATGTGCTTTACATATATGGGAGCATAGTTTAGACTCTTGGCTATCTTTTGAAAATGTAAGGAAAAAATGTATTTTGATGACGTCATCACTACGGCCGATGCGGAAAAAAAATCTGGTTCCAAAAAACAACAAACTTTTTTATTAGTACGAGATAAGAAACGCCGCTTGGTATGCTGTTAAAACATACTTTTCTGAGTTTTTCTGAAAGTTTGGGCGAAGTCGACCGTTAAAATTTTTTTATAATGCGTTGAATCCGCGCGGTTTTTGCGATTTTTCGCAAATATTTGCCACGCTAACACACTGCCCGAATTATTTATTTTGTTTTGCTTCCTGCTCGAAGTGTGTACGATATTGATCTTATTGTTATTAAACATCCGCCAATTCGTATTCCTTACTTTTGACCTAAAGATTTTTTTTTGGGGGGGGGGGTTGACCCCCCGGAGGCTAAGGGGCGCAAACACGAATGCCGAAAATTTTTTTCAAAACGATCAGAAATGTTAAATTTATCACATATGACGAATTTTGATATATCGTTTGTGTAAAAAAACCTAATATAAAGCTTACAATAAGCTGTCAAAAATAAGGAATATGAAATTTTGAGGGATTCCAAACCAGTATGCTGACAGCAGCAAACCATTCAATTAAAAAGTTTTACAAGAACAAATAAACTTTAAAAAATTAGTTTTAAATTTTTTTAATTTGATTTAAAATATTAGAAAATGGTCCAAATAACCCCATGAAAACGCAACATAAATTTTCGTTAAAATTCCAAAATACATAAACAACATAAATTTCCGTACGTAACATAAATTTCCGTACGTCATGCAAATTTTTGTTATTACGTCATAATTGATGATTTTTATTGGCTCTTCCGCAATTAAAATGACGCATTTCAGCTCAGATCGCGGATTTAAATGTTTTAACACGAAAAATAGGGAAAACATGTTTGCATGTAAGAAAACACTAAAAAAACATTTTTTAGCTGCGATATTTCGCAATTTTGTAGTAGGATTTTAACTTTGAAAATATGTTTTTTCTAACAAAATAACCTGAAAATTCGAAAAAATAAACTTTTAAGGCTTATTTTTTTGGAAAAGTTTTTAACTTAAAGGTTTGCTGCTGCCAGGATACGGGCTTGGAATGCTTCCAAACTTTTAAATTCGTCATTTTTGACAGCTGAATCGGCTTAAATTTAGGTTTTTTTTACAAAAACTATATATCAAAATTCGTTATATGTGATAAATTTAACATTTTTGATGGTTTTGAAAAAAAATTCCGGCATTCGTGTTTGGCCCCCCTGCAGTCCCCGGGGGGTCAACCCCCATAAAAGAATTTTTAGGTCAAAAGTAAGGAATAAAAATTGGCGAACATTTAATATATAACAATACGAGCAGGAAGCAAAACAAAATAAATAATTCGGACAGTGTATTAGCGTGGCAAAAGTTCGCGAAAACCGCGTGCATTCAACGCATTATAAAAAAAAATTTGAGCGAGCCGATTTCGCCCAAACTTTCAGAAAAAACTCAGAAGAGTATGTTTTAACAGCATACCAAGCGGCGTTTCTTATTTGGTACCAATAAAAAAGTTTTGCCCCCTTTTTGGGACCAAGGTTTCTTTCTCACCGCATCGACTGTAGTGATGACGTCATCGAAAAACATTTTTTCCTGACCTTTTCAAAATATAGCCAAGAGTCTAAGCTATGCTCCCATATATGTCCCGCACATATTCTAACCTTCGTTATGGATATATAACATTTCAAAGTTCGAATTTTGTCGCCAGTCCGGATCATTTTTGTATGGACTATAGTTCTTGAAAAAAGAATGCGAAACAATTTGTTTTTTTATTTATTTTTTTTTGGCTGAAAAATGGGCGATACAGGACTTGAACTTGTAATCTCCAATTTTAGTACCTCATCGACTGCAATCCTGCGTTACATCATCGGCCGACATTACATTGGAACTTATTTTTTGTAAGGCGTCATATTTTATATACAATCATTACAACGGGAGGTGTTACTATTGTTTATTACATGATCGTATTTTTTCAAGGCAATCCGAACTTCTAGATAACTTGTGAATAAAATGTGTTCAGAAATCATTAAGACCCAAAGTGATGAGCACCCTGTACCGCAAACTTTTTTTTAATGTGTGTTGTTTAATATCTGATTTAACTATATTATTTTTCATCATTATTGATGTCTTTAAAACACATTGCGTCAAAATTTGGTCTTTTAAAAAAGTTTAATAAAAAATGACTAATAAAACAAAAAATCACTATCAAAAATATCAATATTTTAAACAAAAAAATCTGTTCGTTTATGCGTTTTATTTGCATAAAATTATATTTCTGAACAATAAAAATTGCGGTGAATGTTATCCCCTAATATACAACATGTATAGCAAATAAATTAGCATAGTAAATAATTAGATTCCTATACGAAACAATATAAAAATATTTTGTTCATTTCCCGCTTTCAAAAGAGTTTATTATTTTATCTCCACTAACATCACAGTTTTTCTTTTGACGATTTGCTTTTAACTGCCTTTGCAGTCATCATTGTGCTGCACAAAAATTTCTTCGAGACCTATTGGACATTTCATTTTTTTAAATTCTTCTTTTAAGGCATTAAAGTGGTGCTAAAAACCAAAAAATACTAACAGTAAGAAAAAAAAGGGGAGCACATACATGTTTTGAAAATAACTCATATTGAAACGTAATTTTTTTATAAGAAAAAAAAATTAACTATTTAGGTGAAATTGTTGCCGAGAATGACCTTATACAGTGAAAATGAACTACGTGAGACAACAGCGTGTGAGTGATTTGACAAAATTCATAAAATAAAATTTTGGTCAACAGAACAAAATTTTTACGCGCTTATTATTATTTTTGTATTTCTCACATAGTTCTCACACTAGCATGAGGGAAACGTGTTAATTTTCAGCCATCTTTATAAAATTTCGTCTACTCAAAATCAGTGTGGCGTCGCAGAAATTAAAATAACGGAAGAGGGGGTGATGCCCATTATCTCGGTATTATATTCAGGCAAGCCAAGCTAACTCACCTTTAAAGTGACTAGGTGGGAGGAAAGACTTCTGGCCGTGGATTTTTCGGGACCGGGACCTGCCGCACCCTGAGCGCTCTGCTCTTCCATTTCTGTGATCCAACTTTCCACCTAAACTTTATTACAGTATTAAATCAGGAAATTTAAATTTAAACCACACGTAATTATTATTCAGGATCAATATCTGAAATTTTATTGAGATCTTATAGGCGTCGAGAAGAATTTAAATATTACAGTATATATGTAACTGAACCAAGAACTAACATA
>JASAMX010034348.1:0-21224 GCA_030248175.1 Microlaimidae sp. YZB2_3
CTTCATGGAAAGCATGTTAGGGCTGACAAAAGCAGTTACCAATCTCTACCGTATTTTTTGGGGCTCCAAAAAAACTTTTGAGGTTGGAAAATACTTTCAAAAACCACATTTTAGCGAAATATTTTTTTTTTAATTTAGGGGAAAAGTCGGTTTTTGCAATTAATAAGAAGAGCTAGGCGGATTATACCCCCAAATATTCCAAACTCACCTGAACTTCTTTGCCCAAAATTCGGGATCGGCTGGGACACCATCCTCTCTTAAAATATTCCCCAAAAAAATATTTCCCAGTAATTTGAAAACCCGGAAAGAGTGTGCCCACAAAAAAAAGACAAACTTCAGTCTCCCCTTACCCCTCTTATTGAAGTTTTTTTTTGAACTTTAAACAAAAAACAAACTTTACCTAATTGCGAAATTATAAGTGTTAGGGTAACTGACTTAATTTCGGCCACCAATTTAGAGTGTTAGAAAATTGGCTTATTTTTAAAACACAAAAGAACTATAGCACAAATGTAACTGGATTAATGTTGAATAAAGTGATTTTGCAAGTTTTTTATTTTTGTTATTCTGCATTATCAACATTTTCATAGTGATTTTTTTGTGATTTTCTTAATTTTTGCTTTGTGTTTACACTGCATAAAATTTAGAACGAAGCACTATATAACCTTAAAATATCTTCTATTTAAGGCTTAATCAATGTTGCTAATTTTCATAGTTTGATATTTTCTTCAAATCACTTTGCAACGCGTTTAACATTAACTGCGTAATTTTAAGATTCCGTCAATTCCGTAGATTCCGAAATTTTTAAAATTTCGGCCACCTTACAATTTAGGTGAAAAAACCTGCCGTTTTTTACTGTTTTTAAATATCATCGTACTTATTGTATTTATAAAGAATTTTTTTTTGCTGTTTGACTTTTTCTACGAAATTTTTTTAACCCAAAAATAAAAATTCAACAAAAAATACAGATTATTAAAGCTTGTTTTTTAAGGTTTTGACATAATTATTTAAAATCTGACGAATAACTTATTAAAGTTGGCAAACGGAAAAATTAAGTTATATGTACCTAGAACACTACGTAAAGATAAATTTGCAACGTTTAAAAATTTTTATTTTTCAGTTTGGCAATAGTTATAGCCAGTTTCTTCTAGGTGGCTAAAATTAATGGCTCTCGCCTTAATTTCGGCCACTATAAAAAAACTTTAAACCTCCACTGATCTCTAAGTTTAACAGAAATTTTAAAATTTTGCATTGGAATAACAAAAACAGCTATCGTTTGATTTTAGACCAAATTTTGGGTCGATTGGAAAAACCAGAAAAAACTTAACCAAAAAATAAAAAAAACGTAGCCGAAATTAAGTCAGTTACCCTAAGTAATATTAGTCCAGGTTTTGCATATTATGTAATTTTTGTAAATTTAGCAAAAAATCAAAAAAAAATCCAACATTACAGGGTGTAACTACAAAGCTTAAAGAAGTTATATGAATTCTTGATAAATATTAATAGTCATCCTGTTAAATCAAAACGCCTAGGTTTATGTAAACTCACTGACAACATAGATCAAAAAACTTTCTAAAATTTAAAATAAAACATAAATATTAGACGAAAAATACTTTTAAAACAAAATAAAAAAAACTAGAACATTGTCGTCTGTTGTTGGACATAAAAAACAAACAATGTCTTTAGATTAGATTAGGCTGTGTTGTGTCGTAAATTATGATTTTTAACACAAGAATAAGATGAATGACCCACATACATAACTACAATTTTAAAGCGAAACCATTAAAATAAATTAAAGCAATATCTTTTTATGAAAAGAAATATTCGAGTTTAATTAAACGAATCGAAGATATCAAGTAAAAGTTTATTATAAACTAGAATTTTCCCAGATTCAATACTTTATTTGAACTTTTCAAATTCGATTCGATAGCCTACGTCACAATTCTAGATTGGACCTAAAATTTAGAAAACGAATTAGTTTGTATTGTAATAAACAACTATGAAACTAGTGAAAAATATAAAATTCAGCAAGGAGAAAGGGTATTTTTGGCGGTTTACGGCATGATTTTAACATAAAGTCGATGTCAAAAGCTTATAAGGCCCGACCGCATCCGTGATTTTACATCCGGCCGGACCGGAAGCGGTACTGGACCGGATCTGTACAAAATATTTCAAACTTAATACTATTGTCTAATAATAAAAAAAAGGTATTGTATGGGCTTAATACATACCGAATAGCCTCAACAAACCAAAGAAAAATGGTATAAGTTTAAGCTTACTAAATGGTACCAATAAAATAAATATATTAAAATAATAAGAAAAAAAATTACAAACAAAATTATAAATTAATGCTACATATTAATTATGTTAGGTATATAAACAACTGTCATTGTTTTCATAAATAAAAAAACATACTGTGGAGCCATAGATGAACAAGGGGGAAGAGGGTGGGGTCCACCCCCCTAGCCTCGAAATTTTGGGCCCCCCCCCTAGAAAAAAATCCAGGGGGCCCCCCTCCCCCAAATTTTCGAATTTTTTACCCCTGACCCCCCTCTAGATTTTGAAATCTGACACACACTCCCCTCTCGAGAGAAATTTAAGTACTTTTTTATACTAAATTGTCTTCCAAAAACGTGAATTTTCAACACAAATTCATGTTTTTACACATTTTTTATACCTAACCTGAATATCGCTTTTTATTCAATAAATGTAGTATTATCTTATAAAAAAACTATTATTAAACATTTAATGGTTTTAAAAGTATTTTGTTCTGGAAATTGGACACTACCTGACCCCCCTCTGTTTCAAAATCTTCCACCCCGGGTCGACCCCCCCTAGAAAGCTGGAGGGGGGTTCGACCCCCTAGAGCCACCCTCTCTAGATTTTGAAATGTCATTTACCCGGGGTAAACACCCACCCCTAGCTTTTTGACCGTGTTCACCTATGTGTGGAGTTATTTGGTTTTTCTTGGGAGAGTGACGAACAACATAACAAAGCTTAAATTTTGGATTTTATTTTTTATAGCACTTAAAAACCAAAATATTAGTAGTGATTGAGTTATAGAAAATTAAAAGGAATATATGAAAATTTCTAAAAAAAGATACCAAACCAACTGTCACGATCCCCTGATCGTATTTGTATACTAGCCCTATTAATAAAACCAAAATGAGTAAAATAGAGCAATGTTAAACAATAATTTTAAACAGTTATTTGATTAAAAAAATGATAAAAACAATTTATCGTTTAAAAAACTATTAAAAGACAACAAGAAAGAAATTTGCATATACTTAAGTACAGACCTGTGCACTGCCCCCTGGGGTTTGTTGACGAGAGCAATTCCAAAACGGGGGAGGGGGGCACGGGGGAAACTTTTTTGAAACGGGGGGCAATAAAACGGGGGGGGGACAAGCAGGGGAGGGAGAAAGAAAAAAAAAACAGAAAAAAATAAGAAAAAAGAGAAAAAAAAAGGGAAAAGAGAAAAAAGGGACAAAAAAGCGAAAATAAGGTAAAAATAGCTCTAAAATAGCTTAAAATACATTGAAATAGGCTAAAAACTGCAAAAAATTCACCATGATGGCGTCATCATAGGTCAAAAATGGCGTCATAATTTTAGGGCACTTTTTCATTTTTTGGCGAGGGGAGGGCAATAAAACGAAGGGTCAAATCCTGCAATAAAGCGGGGGGGGGGGAATTTTCAGACCGTGCACAGGTCTGTACGTATATAGACCAAAAACTCTGATTTGTGGGTACTATAAATTTTAAAAAAAATTATACACAATAAAAACCAAATAAATACCTACATCAAAAGCTTAGAAATTAAATTAAATAATTAACAAAATCACAGACACAACCAAAAAACAAAAAGAGTGTAAAAGACCCATCATTGCCATGGGTCAAAACATTAATCACATCGTGGGATAATAGCATAAGTCAAATTTTTTGTTGGGAGTGTGAAAATAAGATAAAATAAAATTAATATTATTATATTCATGTAAAAAACTCAGATCCTGTCAAGATCCGATTTTAAAATAAAAAGATCCGGCCGTACCGGATCCAAAAATGGCCGGATATCACGGATCCACCAGACCAGATATCCGGTCGGGCCCTACTTGGAAAAGTTTTTGTGGTGTATTAAAAAATTGTAAAGAAATTGCGGTGCCATAGGTGGGCAGCCTCTTGAATTTGGTTAAATTTGGAGGAGTGTCTCCCAAAAATTTTTTGTGGTATACCTCAAATTTTTAGCGTTTTTAGTCCTGGGGCCCCCAAATTTTAGGGAGGGGTGTCCAGGGCATCTCTAAATTTTAAGGGGGGGTGTCAGCAGGTTTCGGGATTTGTTTTTGAGGGGTATAACCATACATGGGCAAATTGGTCCGTACTTGGGGGAGGGGGGTTAAACCCCAAATTAGGAGGAGGGGTTACAATCCGAGAAACGCAAAATACCCATACGATTTTTTTCTGGAGTGCATTTTACCCATATCTTTTTTCGATTTTAAAGAAAAAATAGGTAAAAAACGCTAATGTTAGGTCAAAAAGGTTAAAAAAAAAGGTTAAAAAAAGGTTAAAAAAATACAAAAAGTTGTTTTCTATAACGTTAACACTTAGTTGGAGCTTGGAACTGGCAGTTAAAAATCTGCAATTATAGTTGTAATAATTATATACTGGTTGTTTTGTAGTAATATAAACAATTTTATCGATTGTTAGGACCAAGATCACAAAGCTTCGTAGATAAACAAGGGGGTAGGGTTGGGGTCCACCTCCCCCCTAGCCTCGAAATTTTGCCCCCCCCCCCCCCCAAAAAAAAAAAAAATCCAGCCCCCCAAATTTTCGAGTTTTTTACCCCTGACAGCCCCCCAATTTTTCGAATTTTTTCCCCTGGCCCTGACCCCCCTCTAGAATTTAGAATCTGACCCCCACCCCCTCCCCTCTCGAGAAAATTTTAAGTACTTTTTTATACTACATTTTCTTTCAAAAACGTGAATTTTTAACACAAATTCACGTTTTTACACCTTTTTTATACCTGAATATCGCTTTTTATTCAATAAAATGTAGTATTAATAAAAAAACTATTATTAAACCTTTAATGGTTTAAAAGTATTTTCCTTCGGAAATTGGACCCCAGCTGACCCCCTTCTAGGTTTTAAAATCTTCCACCCCGGGTCGACCCCCTCTAGAAAGCTAGAGGGGTTCGACCCCCCTAGATTTTGAAAATGTCATTTAGCCGGGGTAAACACCCTTCCCATAGCTTTTTGTCCGTGTTCACCTATGCAAAACTTACCCCGGGTGATCGCGCAATTGGTGCTCTTTGTCCGTCAGGGGAACGTAAATCACACCCATAAGATCTCTTTCTGTTACAGAGCCGTCTTTCGCTTTGTCGATTTGTTTGAACATCTGATGGCCGCCCTCCGGGCCGACTGGGAGTATTAATCGTCCACCGGGGGCCAACTGTTCAACCAGCTACAAAATAAAAAGTTTTTTAAACTTTATTTAATTTCATTAGTAATTTTTCTATTTAATTTAATTAGTCGTCCACCGCCCCCCACCTGTTCAACCAGCTACAAAATAAAAAGTTTTTAAACTTTATTTAATTTAATTAGTAATTTTTCTATTTAATTTAATTAGTCGTCCACCGGGGGCCAACTGTTCAACCAGCTACAAAATAAAAAGTTCTTTAAACTTTATTTAATTTAATTAGTAATTTTTCTATTTAATTTAATTAGTCGTCCACCGGCGACCAACTGTTTAACCAGCTAGAAAATATTTTTTTAAATTTATTTATTTCGCATAAAGCAGGATACGCAAGGCCGATGTTTGTTACTCAGCACTACATAATTGCGCAACCAAATACTACATAACAATATTAACAAGCGATATTATCACAATGCACCGTGTCTCAGTCGAGACCCGATCCAGGGACCTTCAGCACTACTTAACCAGCTCGCATTGGCAGTCAGCAGTGGCGGAAATCGCCCGAGTTGACTGGAAAAGAGGTAGAGCTGTTGACCATTTCCATTGCTGGATCTGGGCAGTGTCGCTGCGTGGAAGCCGCTCCCAAACCGCATGATGTCCACCACCTTTTCAACTGCACCAAAAATCCTACCACACAAAAAGTAGAAGACCTATGGTTTCACCCCGCAAAGGCAGCAGCATTACTGGAGGAAATCACCTGAAAACACTGGCTATGCTAACTAACTTAACCAGCTACAAAATAAACAGTTTTAAAAGTTTATTTATTTCGCACAAAGCAGGATACGCAAGGCTGATGTTTGTTAGTCAGCACTAATTGCGTCAAAAAAGTTTTTTTTTATTTTTAGTTTTTTAATTGAAAACGCGTTCTTAAAAAAAGAATATTTTTGGCTTTGAATTTTATTATAATATATTAATGTATTTTTGACATGTATTTTATTGGTGTCATTTAAAATAATTGTGGACGATAACAATTTTTTAAGAAAAATGAATGTCAAAAATTGAATGAGCAGGTCAAATTACGTTCGTAAAAATTAATTAGAAAAAGATCTGCCGTCAAAATCTAACTGTGGTGTTCTACCTTAAATCGATTTTAAAGAAGACTAGATAAAAAACTACTAACATTAAAAAAAAATCCCCTTGATTGTGTTTTAGAGTTGTTTTCAGCTAGATAAATTAATTTATATATACCCAGACCTGTGCACTGCCCCTCCCAGGGTTTTATTGGGGGGGGGGGCAATTCCAAAACGGGGGGGGGGGGGGGGCACGGGAACAACTGTTTTGAATTGGGGGGAATAAAACGGAGGGGGCAAGCAGTGGGGAAAGAAAAAAAAGGAGAAAAAGAAGGGAAAAGGGAAAAAAGAGGCAAAAAAGCAAAAATGAGCTAGAAATAAGTCTAAAATGGTTAAGCAGTTGGTCGCCGGTGGACGACTGATTAATTAATAGAAAAATTACTAATTAAATTAAATAAAGTTTAAAGAACTTTTTATTTTTGTAGCTGGTTGAACAGTTGGCCCCCGGAGGACGACTAATTAAATTAAATAGAAAAATTACTAATTAAATTAAATAAAGTTTAAAAAACTTTTTATTTTGTAGCTGGTTGAACAGTTGGCCCCCGGTGGACGACTAATTAAATTAAATAGAAAAATTACTAATTAAATTAAATAAAGTTTCAAAAACTTTTTATTTTGTAGCTGGTTGAAAAGATGGCCCCCGCTGGACGATTAATACTCCCAGACGGCCCGGAGGGCGGCCATCAGATGTTCAAACAAATCGACAAAGCGAAAGACGGCTCTGTAACAGAAAGAGATCTTATGGGTGTGATTTACGTTCCCCTGACGGACAAAGAGCACCAATTGCGCGATCACCCGGGGTAAGTTTTGCATAGGTGAACACGGACAAAAAGCTATGGGAAGGGTGTTTACCCCGGCTAAATGACATTTTCAAAATCTAGGGGGGTCGAACCCCTCTTAGCTTTCTAGAGGGGGTCGACCGAAAGTGGAAAAGGTACAAACCTTGAGGGGGGTCAGGTGGGGTCCAATGTCTGAAGCAAAATATTTTTAAACCATTAGGAGTTTAAATATTGTTTTTTAATGAGGTAATACTACATTTTGTTAAAAAAAAGCGATATTCTGGCATAAAAAATGTGCAAAAACATGATTTTGTGTTAAAATCTCACGTTTTTGAAAGAAAATGTAGAATAAAAAGTACTTAAAATTTTCTCGAGAGGGGAGGGGGTGGGGGTCAGATTTTAAAATCTAGAGGGGGGTCAGGGGTAAAAAATTCGAAAATTTGGGGGGCTGTCAGGGGTAAAAAACTGGGAAATTTAGGGGGGCTGGATTTTTTTTTTTGGGGGGGGGGGCAAAATTTCGACGCTAGGGGGGAGGTGGACCCCAACCCTACCCCCTTGTTTATCTACGAAGCTTTGTGATCTTGGTCCTAACAATCGATAAAATTGTTTATATTACTACAAAACAACCAGTATATAATTATTACAACTATAATTGCAGATTTTTAACTGCCAGTTCCACGCTCCAACTACGTGTTAACGTTATAGAAAACAACTTTTTGTATTTTTTTAACCTTTTTTTAACCTTTTTTTTTAACCTTTTTGACCTAACATTAGCGTTTTTTACCTATTTTTTCTTTAAAATCGAAAAAAGATATGGGTAAAATGCACTCCAGAAAAAAATCGTATGGGTATTTTGCGTTTCTCGGATTGTAACCCCTCCTCCTGATGGGGTTTAACCCCCCTCCCCAAGTACGGACCAATTACCATGTATGGTTATACCCCTCAAAACCAACTCCCGCAACCTGCTGACACCCCCCCTTAAAATTTAGAGATGCCCTGGACACCCCTCCCTAAAATTTGGGGGCCCCAGGACTAAAAACGCTAAAAATTTGAGGTATACCACAAAAAATTTTTGGGAGACACTCCTCCAAATTTAACCAAATTCAAGAGGCTGCCCACCTATGGCACCGCAATTTCTTTACAATTTTTTAATACACCACAAAAACTTTTCCAAGTAGGGCCCGACCGGATATCTGGTCTGGCGGATCCGTGATATCCGGCCATTTTTGATCCGGTACGGCCGGTTGTTTTTATTTTAAAATCGGATCTAAGGATATCGTTTTTTACATGAATATAATAATATTAATTTTATTTTATCTTTATTTTCACACTCCCAACAAAAAATTTGACTTATGCTATTATCCCACGATGTGATTAATGTTTTGACCCATGCGCGAGTGGTGGGTCTTTTACACTCTTTTTGTTTTTTGGTTGTGTCTGTGATTTTGTTAATTATTACAATTTAATTTCTAAGCTTTTGATGTAGGTATTTATTTGGTTTTTATTGTGTATAATTTTTTTTAAAATTTATAGTACCCACAAATCAGAGTTTTTGGTCTATATACGTACAGACCTGTGCACGGTTTAGAAATCCCCCCCCCGCTTTATTGCAGGATTTGGACCCTTCGTTTTATTGCCCTCCCCCTCCCCAAAAAATGAAAAAGTGCCCTAAAATTATGACGCCATTTTTGACCTATGATGACGCCATCATGGTGAATTTTTTTTGCAGTTTTTAGCCTATTTCAATGTATTTTAAGCTATTTTAGAGCTATTTTTACCTTATTTTCACTTTTTTGTCCCTTTTTTCGCTTTTTCCTCTTTTTTTTTTCTCTTTTTTCTTTTTTTTTTTCTGTTTTTTTTTTCTTTTCTCCCTCCTGTCCTCCCCCGTTTATCGCCCCCCGATTCAAAAAAAGTTTCCCCCGTGCCTCCCCCCGTTTTGGAATTGCCCCCCCCCCAATAAAACCCCAGGGGGCAGTGCACAGGTCTGTACTTAAGTATATGCAAATTTCTTTCTTGTTGTCTTTTAATAGTTTTTTAAACGATAAATTGTTTTTATCATTTTTTTAATCAAATAACTGTTTAAAATTATTGTTTAACATTGCTCTATTTTACTCATTTTGGTTTTATTAATAGGGCTAGTATACAAATACGATCAGGGGACCGTGACAGTTGGTGTGGTATCTTTTTTTTAAAATTTTCATATATTCCTTTTAATTTTCTATAACTCAATCACTACTAATATTTTGGTTTTTAAGTGCTATAAAAAATAAAATCCAAAATTTAAGCTTTGTTATGTTGTTCGTCACTCTCCCAAGAAAAACCAAATAACTCCACACATAGATGAACACGGTCAAAAAGCTAGAGGGGGGTGTTTACCCCGGGTAAATGACATTTCAAAATCTAGGGTGGGGGTCCTAGGGGGGTCGAGAACCCCCCTAGCTTTCTAGGGGTCGACCCGGGGTGGGGTGGAAGATTTTGAAACCTAGAGGGGGGTCAGGTGTGGTCCAATTTCCGAAACAAAATACTTTTAAACCATTAAATGTTTAATAATAGTTTTTTTATAAGATAATAATACATTTTATTGAATAAAAAGCGATATTTAGGTATAAAAAGGGTGTAAAAACATGAATTTGTTTTAAAAATTCACGTTTTTGGAAGGAATTTTAGTATAAAAAAGATCTTAACTTCTCGAGCCGGGACGGGGGACAGATTTCAAAATCTAGAGGGGGGGTCAGGGGTAAAAAATTCGAAAATTTGGGGGGAGGGTGCCCTGGATTTTTTTCTAGGGGGGGCGCCAAAATTTCGAGGCTCAGGGGGGCCCATACCCTCTTCCCCCTTGTTCATCTATGGCTCCACAGTATGTTTTTTTATTTATGAAAACAATGACAGTTGTTTATATACCTAACATAATTAATATGTAGCATTAATTTATAATTTTGTTTGTAATTTTTTTTCTTATTATTTTAATATATTTATTTTATTGGTACCATTTAGTAAGCTTAAACTTATACCATTTTTCTTTGGTTTGTTGAGGCTATTCGGTATGTATTAAGCCCATACAATACCTTTTTATTATTAGACAATAGTATTAAGTTTGAAATATTTTGTACAGATCCGGTCCAGATCCGGTTCCGGTCCGGCCGGATGTAAAATCACGGATGCGGTCGGGCCTTATAAGCTTTTGACATCGACTTTATGTTAAAATCATGCCGTAAACCGCCAAAAATACCCTTTCTCCTTGCTGAATTTTATATTTTTCACTAGTTTCATAGTTGTTTATTACAATACAAACTAATTCGTTTTCTAAATTTTAGGTCCAATCTAGAATTGTGACGTAGGCTATCAAATCGAATTTGAAAAGTTCAAATCAAGTATTGAATCTGGGAAAATTCTAGTTTAAATTAAACTTTTACTTGAAATCTTCGATTCGTTGAATTAAACTCGAAAATTTCTTTGCATAAAAAGATATTGCTTTAATTTATTTTAATGGTTTCGCTTTAAAATTGTAGTTATGTATGTGGGTCATTCATCTTATTCTTGTGTTAAAAATCATAATTTACGACACAACACAGCCTAATCTAATCTAAAGACATTGTTTGTTTTTTATGTCCAACAACAGACGACAATGTTCTAGTTTTTTTTTATTTTGTTTTAAAAGTATTTTTCGTCTAATATTTATGTTTTATTTTAAATTTTAGAAAGTTTTTTGATCTATGTTGTCAGTGAGTTTACATAAACCTAGGCGTTTTGATTTGAACAGGATGACTATTAATATTTATCAAGAATTCATATAACTTCTTTAAGCTTTGTAGTTACACCCTGTAATGTTGGATTTTTTTTTGATTTTTTGCTAAATTTACAAAAATTACATAATATGCAAAACCTGGACTAATATTACTTAGGGTAACTGACTTAATTTCGGCTACGTTTTTTTTATTTTTTGGATAAGTTTTTTCTGGTTTTTCCAATCGACCCAAAATTTGGTCTAAAAATCAAACGATAGCTGTTTTTGTTATTCCAATGCAAAATTTTAAAATTTCTGTTACACTTAGAGATCAGTGGAGGTTTAAAGTTTTTTTATAGTGGCCGAAATTAAGGCGAGAGCCATTAATTTTAGCCACCTAGAAGAAACTGGCTATAACTATTGCCAAACTGAAAAATAAAAATTTTTAAACGTTGCAAATTTATCTTTACGTAGTGTTCTAGGTACATATAACTTAATTTTTCCCGTTTGCCAACTTTAATAGTTATTAGTAAGATTTTAAATAATTATGTCAAAACCTTAAAAAACAAGCTTTAATAATCTGTATTTTTTGTTGAATTTTTATTTTTGGGTTAAAAAAACGTCAAAAAAGTCAAACGAGCAAAAAAAATTCTTTATAAATACAATAGTACGATGATATTTAAAAACAGTAAAAAACGGCAGGTTTTTTCACCTAAATTGTAAGGTGGCCGAAATTTTAAAAATTTCGGAATCTACGGAATTGACGGAATCTTAAAATACGCAGTTAGTTAAACGCGTTGCAAAGTGATTTTGAAGAAAATATCAAACTATGAAAATTAGCAACATTGATTAAGCCTTAAATAGAAGATATTTTAAGGTTATATAGTGCTTCGTTCTAAATTTTATGCAGTGTAAACACAAAGCAAAAATTAAGAAAATCACAAAAAAATCACTATGAAAATGTTGATAATGCAGAATAACAAAAATAAAAAACTTGCAAAATCACTTTATTCAACATTAATCCAGTTACATTTGTGCTATAGTTCTTTTGTGTTTTAAAAATAAGCCAATTTTCTAACACCCTAAATTGGTGGCCGAAATTAAGTCAGTTACCCTAACACTTATAATTTCGCGAATCATAAAGTTTTGTTTTTTGTTTAAAGTTAAAAAAAACTCTGAAGAGGGCTGAGGAAACTGAAGTTTGTCTTTTTTTGTGGGCACACTCTTCCGGGTTTCGGATACTCGGAAAAAATATTTTTTCGGAATATTTTAAGAGAGGATGGTGTCCCAAGCAATCCCGAATTTTGGGCAAAGAAGTTCAGGTGAGTTTGGAATATTTGGGGGTATAATCCGCCCTAGCTCTTCTTATTAATTGCAAAAACCGACTTTTCCCCTAAATTAAAAAAAAAATATTTCGCTAAAATGTGGTTTTTGAAAGTATTTTCCAACCTCAAAAGTTTTTTCAACCCCAAAAAATCAGTGAGGTAGGTAACTGCTTTGTTAACCCCCTAACATGCTTTCCATGAAGCATATAACATAAATTTTTTCTTTTATTGTAAAATTAGTTACCTTTGTGAATTTTTTGTGTTAACGCGTTTTATATTTTGTGTATTTATTATGAACGATTCGCAAATTTTACAACGTTTAACCGGATTTTTGACCGGTAAATTAATTAAACGCAGACGCAATGAGAAAAATGATGTATCATTTGTTTTCGTTTTTTTTTTTTTGAAGTATTTTTAGTCAACAAAATATTTTTCTGCTCTGAAACTTTCAAAAATCGTGACATATAACGTGCTTTTAGTTTTTGTTTCAAAACTTACCTGCCAAAAAACTACAAGCACATATAATGTATCAGCTGTATTTTTTTTGTTCATAAAATAAAAAAAAATGGGAGTTATTTATGATAAGCAGAAAACGATACCTTTTGTACGGGCTTTTTGTAAATATCAATTTGAAATCGTCGTGATGCTCAGCAACATTATTCTTTTTCGCATAAATTTTGGTAGGGTAACTGGCCTAATTTTGGTCACCGACTGTTATTTTTGCCATGTGCAAAGTTATAAAATAAATTGCGTATAACTGGATATATTTTTTATGTCATCTATCTACCCATACGCAGTTTATTTCATAACTTCGGCAAAAATAACAGCTGTTAGTCAAATGTTATTCTGTTGAGTTGAGTCCTCTTATTTTTTTATTTAACGAACAAATTCAAAGGCCAGTCGAAATTAAAAGTAAAATATGTATTGTTCTGTTCAACAATATTTTTGGAAGGTTGAAATCAATGTATAATTCAATCGATCGTAAAATTTTAGAACTGCTATAAATATTAAAATATGCGCTGGGAATATTTTTGTTAGAATATCACTCGAATATCTTGAATTTTATAAATATTTGGTGTGCAGTCAGTTCTCGCAATCTCAGCGGCACGACACGCAACTGAAGGCATAAGGCATATTTAAATTCAGTCTTGAAAAGTATTATAAAACCTTCTTCAGTTGGCGAAAATATTCACCTCAATATTTCTAAGAATGTAAATGTAGCTTTCTAGACGTTGAGATAGGATTAACCGAAAAATCGCGAAAAATTTTACGCTTATCTCAATGAAGCTTTTAGAAAGACCACTGGCAGTTTTTTATCTGTAATTTTTACGACAACGACAACGCAATGTACTTTTTACGACACTTTTATTTGGCTTTTTGTAGACTGGGTGGTTGAAGTTGGGGGTTCTTAAATTTTTTTAACACAAAGGGGGAGGGGAGTGGCGTGGCAAGGTTGGGTCCACCCCCTTCTAGCCTCGAAATTTTGGGACTCCCTTCCCAGACGAAAATGTAGGGGGCCCCCCCATAGGTGGGCAGCCTCTCGGATTTTTTTTTTTGGGGGGGTCAAATTTTGTGGGGGGGTGTCTGGCAAGACCCAAATTTTGAGGGGAGTGTACCCAATATTTCCGCGCTGCCGTAAAATGAGCTTAAAACGCGTAAAAAAGGTAAAACAAGCTTATAAATGCTTTAAAACTGTGTAAAATTAAAATAAGACCTTATTGCAACTCACAAAATTTATTTTTTAATTCTTTTATTAATGTGTTTATATATTCTTATAATTAGATTAGAAATCATAGTTTATTTTAATAATTACGTAATAATAGAATAATAATAATTATTGTCTTGATTATAAAGTCAAGTATCACAAACTTTTTAATTCATAATCTTATATTTAATTAAAGATTATATACATACATGGGCGTAGCCAGGAGGGTCTAGACCCCCCTTTTGGGTCGGCAAAAGGAAAAATTTGGAGTTCGACCCCCCTTTTGGGTTGCCAAGGATAAAAACTTGGGGTGTCTAGAACAGTGGCGTGCTCAGAATTTCATTTGGGTGGGCTGTCTGGGGGGGTAAATACTAACCCTGAAAGAGGGTCTGGGGGCGGCAACCCCCCAGTAACGGGGGGTGTGGGGGGCAAGAGCCCCCCAGTGGTGTCAAGGGGCAGAGCCCCTTGTCAAAGGGGTCCAGGGGGCAGAATGTCACGGGGGGAGAAAATTTTTAATTTAAGGCGCTAAAATACACCAGAAATTTTAATTCCAGATGATGTTTATTACAAAATTTTTTAGGTTTTTTTTTTATCCCTTTACATTTAAAACAGGTGTTTAAAACGTTAATAAAAGGTTAATAATGTTTAATTAATGTTTGTTGAATAATAGGAGAAAAAATGAAGTATATGACATAAACAAGGTAATAAACACTCCGCGCGAAGCGCGGAAAATTTTTTTAGTCCTTTTATAACGCTCAAAAATTTTTCTCCAGGAGGCGAATTTGGGGGGGGGGGGGGTGTCCCCGGGTACCCCAAATTTCAGGGGGGGGGGGCGTGTCAGCAAAATCCAAAATTTTGGGGGTATAACCCCCCCACCCCCCCCCCCCCCCTGCCCACCAATGGGCCCCCCACCCCCCAAATTTTAGAAATTTTTAACGCTGACCCCCTCTGGAATTTGAAATCTGACCCAACCCTCCTTGAAAAAATTTTAGGTACTTTTTTTATACTTAATTTTTTTTCCAAAAAACGTGAATTTTTAACACATATTCATATTCATGTTTTTACACCCTTTTTACACCAGAATATAGCTTTTTATTCAATAAAATGTAGTATTATCCTATAAAAGGAACAATTATTAAAGTTATTATGGTTTAAAACTGTTTTGCTTTTGAAACCGGACTTCACCTGACCCCTTTCTAGATTTCAAAATTTCGCACCCAGGGTCGACCCCACTAAAAAGCTATGGGGGCGGACCCCCTGGGACTCCTCTCCTAGAATTCAAAATTTGATTTACTTATTTTAAGCAGTAACAACATATTTTCTTAGTTAAAAATTACATTGGCAGAGCTTGGATTTCACAAAAAAAAAGGATTTAGAGATCTTTAGGATCCCCTGGCTACACCCACACTGTAAACCAAATCAGATAAACAGCATCTCCATGTTTTTTGGGGTACCTATATGGAAAAAAATACCAAGCCATTGTTGTAGGCGGCTGGAAATTTTAGGA
Source organism: Microlaimidae sp. YZB2_3 (assembly GCA_030248175.1). Classification (NCBI taxonomy): domain Eukaryota; kingdom Metazoa; phylum Nematoda; class Chromadorea; order Desmodorida; family Microlaimidae; species Microlaimidae sp. YZB2_3. The sequence goes on from JASAMX010034348.1 coordinate 15,574, forward strand.
GGTGGAAAAGTATAATTAACAAATCAACCAAATATGATTGTTTGTTTTGCTTGATCTGTAGTACTTATTGTTTATTAAAATTATTGTACTTTTTTCAATAACATTAAGCAAGATGAATGGCAGGAAATATGCATACGCATAGTATGAAACTTGACCGCTAAGCGAACCGAAGCGGAAATTTTTTTGCCTTTTAGGGGTCAATTGTAGCACCAAAACTTAGGGGGGCCCCTCTCCCCGAATTTCCGATTTTTTACCGCTGACCGCCCTCTAGAATTTGAAATCTGACCTCCTTCCCCCTTCGGAAAATTTTGGGTATATTTTTATACTAGATTTTCTTCCAAAAACGTGAATTTTTAACACATATTCATGTTTTTACACCCTTTTTACTCCAGAATATCGCTTTTTATTCAATAAAATGTAGTATTATCCTATAAAAAGAACAATTATTAAAGTTATCAGACCTGTGCACTGCCCCCCCCCCCCGGGGTTAAAACGGGGGGGGGGGGCAATTCCAAAACGGGGGGGGGGCACGGGGGGGGCAACTTTTTTGAAACGGGGGGGGGGCAATAAAACGGGGGGGGGGGGCGAAGCAGGGGGAAAAGAAAAAAAGAAAAAAAGGAGAAAAAAGAGAAAAAAAGAAGAGGGAAAAGGGAAAAAAGGGGACAAAAAAAGCGGAAATAAGGTAAAAATAGGTCTAAAATGGCTTAAAATACATTGAAATAGGCTAAAAACTGCAAAAAATTCGCGATGATGGCGTCATCATAGGTCAAAAATGGCGTCATATTTTTAGGGTACTTTTTCATTTTTTGGCGGGGGGGGGGGGGGCAATAAAACGGGGGGGGGCAAATCCTCCAATAAAACGGGGGGGGGGCATTTTCAGACCGTGCACAGGTCTGAGTTATTATGGTTTAAAACTGTTTTGCTTTGGACACCGGACGCCACCTGACCCCATCTAGATTTCAAAACTTTGCACCCCGGGTCGACCCCCCTAAAAAGCTTGGCGGGTTTATCAGACCCCCCTGGGACACCCTCCTAGAATTCAAAATTTGATTTACCCCGAGTAACCACCCTCTTAGCTTCCCGGACCGTTCTCAAAATTTGAGGGGATGATTTCAGTTCTAAAAACACTCAAAATGGGATATTTGAAGTATACCCCAAAAAATTTTCGGACACTCCTCCCTCCACCGATTTTGATGCCCCACCCCTCAAAATCCGAGAGGCTGCCCACCTTTCAGTTTGTAAACATAAACTAACATGGAATTCCATTATATACTTAAAATTAGGGTTTTGAAAAACCTTTTTTTACTATAAAATTTTCGGTTAATTTTGGTCGCCCTGTATACATTTTTAGTGTTAATGCTGGAGCACAGCGGAATAGCAGCTGATAAACCAATTACACAGCAGCATCAATGACAATGTAATGATGTAAACATTAGCCATTAGCGTGTTAGCCATTAACTACCAGCTGCCACTCCGGTGTGAACTGGCCCTTAATTACACCAAGAATTTATAACACAAGAGAATGTCCGACTGTACACTAAATTTTTGACCAAAATTTTGCGAGAAAAGTCGCACTTTTGAATTCGTGTGCGACTTTTCTCGCAAAAATCCGCCGTTTTCTGCAAGTTTTCCCGCGCTGCGATTTTTTACACAGTGTTAGTTTTCTCGCAGTGGGGACTGCGACTTCTTTCGCACTCTATGCTGCTTTATTCGCAATGCGATTATTTTCGCACTGCGAGTCTGGCCGCACAACAAAAAAAAATACAGACACTAGTAGTCATTTTCAATGGAGTAAAACACTTTGAAACTTGTTTTATTTAATTTTAAAACGTTGGAAAGTTACTTTATTTTATTAAAACTAAAAAGTTTTAACATCTTAAGGTAAAAAAACGACTTTTACTCATTTAAACAACACAAAATTTTTGCTCCGCTTTGTTATTATTTTTTTTTTGTTGTGCAGAAAGACTCGCAGTGCGAAAATAATCGCAGTGCGAATAAAGCAGCATAGAGTGCGAAAGAAGTCGCAGTCCGCACTGCGAGAAAACTAACACTGTAAAAAATCGCACACAAATTCGAAAGTGCGACTTTTCTCGCAAAATTTTGGTCAAAAATTTAGTGTACAGTCGGACATTCTCTTGTGTTATATATTCTTGATCACACCTACAAATATGACTCGGCTTAATTTAACCCAGCGAGATAATAATCGCACATCATGCAAATTTTATTCTGGAAAACTGATCCGCTCACAAAGAATAATTTCAAAACCATGGTGATGTTTATACGCATTTTATATGATTATGCTAGCTAATTAGTCTGCGAAATAAAAAAATATTGTTAACAATGTTGGGCAATGTTGTATTGTATTAAATTGATGAAAAATGTAAATAAATAAATAAAATGTTTTGCGAAATTTTACAAAAGCAACCGTAAAGGGTGATTTAAAACCCTAAAAAGTACATTGGATTGATCGATCTAAAACAAAATAGACGTAATCGTTTATGCTTTGCGTGCGTTTTTGTGTGCGTGTGTTTGCGTGCGCGCGTGTGTGTGCGCGCTCAAAAGCTTATAACCTGGAAAGCTAAAAGCTAATATTTAAAAGCTTATAACTTGGAACTAGGTTTTTTTATGCCAAATCGACGCCACTGGGGCCTAGAATTTTGGGTCTAGGCGCCAGCCTGGCGCCTAGATTTTTGACCATGAACGTATTTTTTAGAGTTTTTTTAGTCAACCAGACAAAAAAGAACACAAAATTTTTAAGGTTTTAAACAACTAATTTTCAAAAAAAAATTTTCCGCTTCGCTTCGCTCAGCGCGTATTGTTTTAGTTTATCTACAATTTAATCCTTTTTTATGATATATATAAATAATATATAATGTAAAGATTTAGGTAAAAGTTCTAACTGGTTACATTTTTTATTTAAAAAAACCCATTTAAAAGTAAAATTCTAAAAACACCTATTTGATGTTTATCTGTTTTGATTAAAACCTGAAAATAACTTCTAAAAAAATCCTTTTTCGCTTGCACGGATATTGCAAGAATTTTCAGTGTTAAAAAGAATTTAATTTATCTTTAACACTAAAATGTTGAGCTTCAAACTGTCTGTAATGAAACTCCGCTTTGTAGAGCTATGGAGCAATCCACGTCCACAAGCAATTCACGGCCCACCTATGGTTGTATCAAAAATATATAATAAAGGAAAAATATATAATAAAGGAAAGACACTTAGAACAAACTGCTTGTAAAAAAAGGTCCCATTTAAATTTTAAATGGGACCTGGTCCCATTCAAATAAGAGTTTTCGATTTTGGTCCCATTTAAATGGGATCCCATTTAAATGGGATTCCATTTAATTAGGTCCCATTTAAATAGGATCCCATTTAAATGGGATCTCATTTAAATAAGGGGATCCCATTTGATTAGGTCCCATTTAAATGGGATCCCATTTAAATGGGATCCCATTTAAATAAGTCCCATTTAAATGGTACCTATTTAAATGGGATCCCATTTAAATGGGACTTATTTAAATGGGATCCCATTTAAATGGGACCAAAATCCAAAGGTCCCATTTAAAGGGACCGTTTTTTACAAGCAGTTTGTTCTAAGTGTCTCATTTTTCCTTTATTATATATTTTTGGTTGTACTAATTGTGTGAATAATAAAAAAAGCTATGTTAGATTGTTTGGTAAAAATTTTTTTGTAAACTAAAATTTTTCGAAACTTATTAAAGGCAATTAAAAAAATTGTAAAAAATGCGAATAAAATAATTATAACATTTAAGCTTAAATAAGCTTGAAATCAAATATTTTAGGGAAGGAACTCCAAAGCTCCCTCCGCTATAAGTGGCGGGGGTTCCGGAGCATGATGTGGGAGGTTAGGAACATCACTAGTCTTTATGTTTTCTTGTTATATTATATAATTCTTAAACAAAATTTTACGCATTTCAAGTTGAGTATTGAGATGGGCAAAATGAGTCGTTTTTTAAAATTAATTGTACTACTATACAACACAAAACGTTTGATTACAAAAGCCATCTAAAATATGCATATAATGAAAAAAACTGATAATATGTGGCCTTTTTGTAAAAATAGAAAAAAATTTATGTTATTGGCGCCTGGATTTCTGGGCTGGCGCCTAAAATTTGGAGGCTAGGCGCCAGCTGGCGCCTAGGCGCTGACGAAAAAAAACCCAGACTTGGAAAGTATCGTAAGGGGGGTTTAAATTAAAAAAACCATAACCCTATGCTATGGATCTTTTTTATTGAAATTATATGTTTCTAATTTTTCTTAGTTCAAGTTTTTTGCAAGGTTTTTGTTGCGGGATATTGAAAGTTGAAATATAGATTTGAAAATTTTTAACAAAGGAAACATAATAAGATTGCAAAAATATATCTTAAAAATAAGGATGCAAACTTTCCTGACGTCAGGGACGTACCCAGAGTTTCATATTTGGGGGGGGATGGAGCCCCCATAATTTTCGAAAATCTTAAAAAACGGGATAAACGTAGATAAAGCTGTATAATAAATAAATACAATAATATATATAAATAAATACACTGTTTTTGGCCTAATAACGTATTATCTAATGTTTTTAGCAGCAAAAACATGTTTTTTTAGTTAAAAATTACATTAGCAGACATTGGAAAAGCCTGGATTTCACAAAAAAGGGATTTAGACACGTTTAACACCCCCTGGCTACACCCACACTGTAAACCAAATCAGATGACCAGCATCCATGTTTTTAGGATGATACCTATATAAAAAATACCAAGCCATTGTGGAATTGGACCCCCCTGACCCCCCTAAATTTGAAATCTCGCACCCGGGGTCGACCCCCCCTAAAAAGCCAGGGGGGTCCGGACCCCCCTAAAAAATTTTGGCCTTCCACACGGGGGTGGACCCCCCTAGCGGACCCGACCAAAAACACCTATGGAGGGGGGTCAGTCTCGCCATGTGGGGTCAGGCCGGACCGCTGGAAGAGGGGGGCCTGGTTTTTTTCTAGGAGGGTCCAAAATTTTGGCTCTAGGGGGTGCACCTCGCTTCTCCCCTCCAAAAGAACATCTATAGGCAAAGGTCGGTCAAAGGTGAACATGGGTCGGCACGGCATGCTAGGTGCGTGAGGCGGAGGGGGGGGGGTGGCTAGGTGAGACAGGGAGAGGCAGGGTGGGTTTCACCCCCTCCTAGCCTCGGAATTTTGGGACGCCCCCCCCCCCTAGACGAAAATTCACGCCCCCCTCCTCGTCAATCCTCAAATTTGCGACTTTTTTACCCCTGGACCCCCTCTAAAATTTGAAATCTGACCCCCCCCTTCCCCCTTGGGAAAATTTTGGGTACTTTTTTTATACTAAATTTTCTTTTAAAAACGTGAATTTTTCCCAAATATTCATGTTTTTACACCCTTTTTACACCAGAATATCGCTTTTTCTTCAATAAAATGTAGTATTTTCCTATAAAAAGAACAATTATTATAGTTATTATGGTTTAAAACTGTTTTGCTTTGGACACCGGACCCCACCTGACCCCCCTCTAGATTTTAAAATTTAGCACCCCGGGTGGACCCCCCCCTAAAGAGCTAGAGGGGTCCGGATCCCACTGAGCACCCTCCTAGAAATCAAAAATCGATTTAGCAATAGATATATGTATGTTAGCACCACAT
>JASAMX010034349.1:0-24313 GCA_030248175.1 Microlaimidae sp. YZB2_3
TCGTTTTCTGAACTTCCAATAGCCTGTTAATATCTCTGTTATTTTACTATAGCATCTTACCCCAGTTGATTATCTCGAACTTTGATTCCATTCGACAACGCTACGGTGTCAGAAGGATGGATGATAGAAACAGTGTAGGTAGCTTTGTAGGCAGGTTCGTCGAAGCACGGGAATGCCCTGCGAGCGTCCGTCGGTTCAAACTGAGTAATTGCCATCCACCTGAATCACGTCAGAATTTTAAGGACCATCAAACTGCTCTGTAGTATCCCTGATCACGTCATATACGTTTTGCTCCGTGGGAATGATTGTGGGTTGAGTAGCGGCAAAACAGGGCTTCAAAACGCAGGCGCGAAAATGGGTAAAAAATGCGGGCCGGCTATTAGACAAATGCGATCGTCCCTTTCTAAACAAAGCCGCGCGCCGCGTTAATGTGGGTACTTTTGATTAAAACAATAGATCTGGACCATCATGATAATAAAATGGGGTTTTTTATCAAGTAAGGCAAACATAAGCCACAACTGCTACTAATTAACCTTTGGCTGTGTTGTTTGTGGTTTAATAAAAAACACATTATATAAAAAAACCAAAAAAGTCAAGCGATTTATTTTAAAAAATGAGAAAATAATCAGATTTTATAGAATATGTAAATTATTGATGCGCTATACGTGAAACACCGTTTTGTTAGATTATCTAAAGACAAAAATTAACAGTTAATAAAATTTTTTGTGTTAATACTAAAATAAAAAAATGAATTATGTTTTTCGTTTATTAAAAAAAAATAATTTAATATGTTATATTTTTGGATATATAATACATTCTGCTGATTATAAACGCCTTTTGACAAAGTACTCCATACTATTTACCTTTTAACACCGTTTTCCACATAGCTGCTTCTATACAGTCCAACCAAATTTGTTGCACTCATATTTCCCTCATATTTTGGAATGTGTAATGTATAATTTGCGTTTGCCTACAATCAATACAAATTAATTTTTATCCCATTAATTTTTTTCTTTCTAACTGATTATGTCGACAAAACAAAATTTATAATTAAAAATGCTAGGTTTTCGCAAGCCGTTATCCCAATAAATTAAAAAAGAAAGTTTTCCAAAATTAAGTAGAAAGTTGGAGATACCGGAAAACGACATCTTATAATGAATAAAAATACAGTCGATAAAACATTTTTTGAGTACATTAAAACATGACGTTTCGATTGTTTCTAAAAATCATCATCAGACGAAGTAGACAACTAAAGCTAATTCGATTATTGCTTTAGTTTTCTACTTCGTCTGATGATAATTGTCCGAAAAAATCGAAACGTCACGCTTTAATGTACTCAATAAATGTTTTATGGACTGTCTTTTTAGTTATTATAAGTATAAAGTTTTACGGGTAAACCTTTTTGGAAAACAAGTTGTAGTTGAAGAAATTTTAATCAACTTTCAAATTCATTTATGAATAAATAATGGCTTTTTCCTATTTTTGCTTTCGAAATATTTTGAATTAATTTTTTTGTTTTTAAAGAGAGCTAATAGAAAAATTCTTGTTTTTGTTTGTTTGCTTTTTTGAACTGAAATATGTTTTTAAATTTACCATTCTTTCAAAAAGATGTTAAAATTTTGTTATGCCTTGTTTTGTTTTAATTTTTTTACACTAAAATTTTTACAGATTGTCATTTTATCTATTATAATACAATAACATTTTTAATTGCGTTTCAGGTATTGGACAAAAAATAACATGTTCAAATAATAGTAAATAACATTTTTCAAAACAAATAACACAATAATAGCAGGAAAAAAGGAGGAATCTTATTAAACAAACCCGCTAATGGTTAAAAATTTTTGAAATACATAACAAAAAACTTGCAATTTTACTTGTGTTATTCAAACAGAAACGCTAACGGTATAACCAACGACAAAAAATTGCCTCGTATGCGGGTTGGCCAGAGCGAAACAATGCTCTGAGAAACCAACCCAAATTTGAAGCGAATTATATGGATAATAAAAGAACACTTATTAAACAGGGGCCTACCTTTTTACGGTCAAGAATATATAACACAGAGAATGTCTGACAGTGTACTAAATTTGTGACCAAAATTTTGCTAGAAAAGTCGCACTTGTAAACGTTTGTGCGACTTTTCTAGCAAAAATCCACCATTTTCTGCTAGTTTTTGTGCGCTGCGATTTTTAACACACTGCGATTATTTTAGCACTGCGAGTCTCGCTGCTCAACAAAAAAAAATAAAAACAAAACGAAGCCAAAATTTTGTGTTTAAATGTTAAAAAATCGTTTATTTGACGTTAAAATGTCAAAACTTTTTAGTTTAAATAAAACAAAATGACTTTTCAACGTTTTAAAAGTAAATAAAACAAGTTTTAAAGTGTTTTACTCCATTAAAAATACCTACCAGTGTCTGTACTTTTTTGTGGTACAGCCAGACTCGCAGTGCTAAAATAATCGCAGTGCGAATAAAGCAGTATTGAGTGCAGAATAAGTTGCAGTTCCCACTGGAGGAAAACTAAAACTGTGTTAAAAATCGCAGCGCGGGAAAATTAGCAGAAAACGGCGGATTTTTGCAAGAAAAGTCGCACCAGAGTTTGCAAGTGCGACTTTTCCAGCAGAATTTTGGTCAAAAAATAAGTTTACAATAAGACATTCTCTTATCTAATATATTCTTGATACGACTAATCAATCAGAGAGTACCACTGACAGAAAAAAAACATGCCTCATATGCGGATAGGTTAAGGAGTGAAGCATGCTTTTTGATTTTGGACGTTTGTCTTTTTGGTTGTTTTTTTTCAATTTTAAGTTTGGATTTACTTTTATAGGGAGAAATATGCACTATACTTGTTAAAAAAAATTGCGTGTAACACTTGAAATAATTTTGTTTATGGTAAACTTAATTAATAATAAATCAATTTTAAAAATACTGTTCCTTTTTTTTAACAAACTTACACAAATTCCAGCTGTTTTCTTACTAATTCAATAATTTATTTGTCAAACGAAGCAATGATTATAAAAAAACAAATTTTGGTTTACCTTTAGTAATCCATTCTTCAACTCAAATATCAGCATTTGAGTTTGTTTGTTAACTGTTCCTAGTGAATTTGTTAAAGCTAAAGAATTTCCACTGGCGTCAACCAAACTAACTGGCATTTCAATATTCAAATCGATGAGGTTTATGACAACTTGTTTAGTAGGCTGAAAAAAGTAATAAAATAAACGTTATTTTCCTTCACAAAATAAAAATAAAAAACGAGAAATTTCGCTTATATAGACAATAATATAGCAATACAGTACGTTTTACGGCCTAGTAATGTTTTGTGGCGTGAGTTGAACTAAGGATTTTTTGTTATTTGATAATTGTTTTTAATATTTTTTTGTTTAAAAGACTTAAATATACAAGCTGGTATTATCTATGTTTCTAAGTCAAAAATCAGTATGCTTAATATACTTACTGTAACACAAGTAAAATTTATGATAATATTTCCAAAAAAGCTGAAATTTGATGTCATTCCAACCGCAGGTGTTGGGATAAAAACCTTCAAACCCAGCTGGTAAGAGCTGGGTTTTAGGTTTGTCGGCAAACGATAAGCATTTGGTGATATGGTTGATATTTTCACGTTGGGTGTGGTTCCACTTGTTGATTTAGCTAAATATTATTTATCTTATATTTTTTAGAAACAAAAATTTTGTCAAAGCGTTATTAGTTGCTTTAAAAGGACGTTCACGCTTACGCACAATGCACGATGAACTAGAACAAAGCGTTAAAACCCCTAAAAATAGGTGTCAACAATGACGCACATTGCATCGTGCATTGTACGCCAGTGTCAACGGGACTTAATTAAATCAAAATTGTAAAGGCTTATTTAATAAACACCAAGTTAGCTGAATAATTAGATTTTTTACAGTCATACTCAGGAAATAGGTTTTAAATAGATTTAATAGTAAACCAAACCCCTTAGGCTGATTCACACCCGACTGGCAGCTAATAGGTGACGCACAGCGCACACCCTTCATACCGCAGCAACAATGACGGTGTAATGATGTAAACGCGCGCGTTCACTATCCACTGTTTACTGCCACTCCGGTGTGAACCGGCCTTTAGTTTTCTAGGCCCCCTTCAGTGAAAACATTTTTAACAACTTTTGTTGTTAACAAATGTTGGGTTCATTTACCCTGAACTAAAAATTAGTTTTAAACGCAATTACATAGAGATATTCAAGAAATTTTTGAATACTCAAAATAACTAAATTTCTTTCCTCAACTCAAACAATTATTACTATAAGAGTGCAAAAGCAATAAACCTGGGAAAGACGTTGAAGTATTTATTTTAGCCGTCGTTTGAGGCGCCGCGGGATTTGTGACTTGTACCGTCGTCTTAGGAGCCGCGAAATGTACTGCAAGTCCAACGATTATACAGGATCCTACACCAATTATAATAGCGGCAATTAGTGTCCATTTTGGTACATATCCTGAAGTTTTTGATGCACCATCTTGAAGATCAAACTGTTGGTTACTGGGCATTTTCCCAGTGTCTAAAACTGTGTGCGTCTACTCTACAGGATAATGTTTAACTTGTACTTAAAAATTTTTAAAAATTGAATATTAAATATTTTTATAACACGTAATATTTGTAATGTTAAATAATAAAACTTAGTGCTTAAAGGTGCGGTCGGTATAGAGGTAATCTTTGGTAAATAAATGGTTTATTATTTACAATGGCATAATTACACATTACACATGCAATAAGAACTATAAAACAAAAAAGAATAAAATTAAATGTAAAATAAAACCAGTAAAATTTTATTTAAATATGTCAAAAAATTAAATTTGAAACTATGCTTCTTAAATTGATGGAATCTAGTCATTTTTAAATGAACTTAAACTTTTTTCATTTACATGTTTTTCTTCTAATCTATTTCACCAGTTTATGACTCTATTACAAAAAAAAATAAAGATTATCCAAGCGAATTTTTTCAATATAAAGCTTTCCACGTGTAGAGGAGTTAAATAGAATACATATTTATTTTTGTTTAAATTAGTTAGGTTATTTAGAATTTTTTAAGTATTTATCAAATTAAATTTTGCTCTTCTCAGCACCAAAGTATCATAATTTAAATGTTCCAATCTAATAGGCCACATCAAGCATATAGTCTGCGTGTATATACCCTTTGCACCTTTTCAACAGTTTTTACATTTTCTATAAAATAGGGAGACCTAACGCTTGTTTCATACTGGTTTATGTATGTGGTACATGCCTTTAGAAAGACAGAAACGCTTTTAAATCTAAAAGTTCGAAATATTATGGCACTTCTTGCTAGCGCTTTTTTAGAAATTTTTTTGCAGTGCTTACTGAGATTTAAGTCGTTTGCTTGCAATAGGGACATTCAAATTTTTTAATGAAATTAACGTTTTCTAGTTTGAAATTTTCCAAACAATATACGGTTTTTGAGTTAGAGTGGCCAAGACTGAAAACGCCACATTTTTGGAAGGCAACTGATCATATGTGGCAACTGTCATTTATCTTACTATTCGCAAAATTTTCTTAAAGACTCAATAAAATGATATTTATTTTCTTCTTTGGTAAAAGCACAAAAGATTTTGGTGTCATCTGCAAACAATCTTAACAACGCGATATAATTATTTACATACAGCAAGATTAATATGGGAAATAAAAATCCTCCTGCGGTTTCTACACCGCTTTTTACAGGAGCGTAGTTTAAAATTTTTTCCCCAAAACAAACACAAAACTCGATTATAAAGATATTGTTTTATCCAATTAAAAAGCTCATAATTAATTCCGTGAGCTAAAAACTTTTTTAAAAGTTTATTGTAGCATACTTTGTCAAAAGCTTTTGCATAATATATGAATACAATATCTACATGTTTTCTGAGTTATAGATCTTTTGTCCAACTATTTAGACAGTTAAGGAGTTGTGATTCTGTTAAAAGTTTTGACAACAAACCAAATTGTTCTTTGGTTAATAGATTATGCAAACACAAATATTTTAAATTGCTTATAGCTATAATCAATTTCATGACTTTGCAGACTATACTAGTTAAGCTTAAGATTAGTAGTTTTCAAAATAACTAGCTAACCCTTTTTGTAAATTGAAATCACAATAGTTTGTTTTCAGTAATGAGTCAAAATGCCATTTTTTAAACTTTTTAAAAAATGGCTAAAAGATATGCTGCATTAATAGCAACATTTTGTCTAATAAATTGAAAGGATACCTTCAGAAGTCTTTAAACACTTTACTGAAAATTAAATTTTTGTATCTTTTATAGTTAATTTGTGTCTATACTGATGATTTTTTTAAAGAAAACATTAAGTTTTGTCCCAAACCTCATAACTACTTTTTTGTTAAAATATGTTTAACGGCTCCAGAAATTACTTTTTTATAATGAGCAAAATAGGGTTTTTAGGGCATTCTGTTTTTGAACAATTTATATTTCGTTACGCTATTTTCGTGGGTTTTTCTATCGGTAAAACCCTAAAGCACGGGAAAAGTTTCAATTTTCAGTAAACTAAGAGTTTTTTAAATTTAAAACAACTTTTTATACTTTTTATAGGTTAATATGTCAAAAAATATAATAAAAGTGCAAAAAGGTCATTAAATCACCCAAAATTAAAAGTTTTGGTTTTGTTTTTGGCCACTTTAGATACACAGTACGAACTTGGCTTAATATATCGACAAAACTTTGTTGAAATTTATAATTTAAATGCTAAATTGAATTTACAGATACGCTTATTTATTTCTATTTTTAACAAAAGTGAGCATATTGCAGGAGAAATCGGTCAAATACAGAATACCGAAAAAACATCTATTTTTATCTCTTACCTGTTAAAAATATTTAAAAAAAACTAAAAGGTTCTCGGATATAGGGTAAGTTTTTGCTAGAAAAATATTGAAAAAGTTTGACTCTGTCTGTAACGGTTTAAATACATATGGTTTGCGGTATGTTATTCTTGTTTGCAGAAAGATCAACTTAAGCTAAAAAAATGTCTTTAATACTGACTTAGAATGTTTTATACAGTTCTACACCTTAATATAATATTAACAACCGAAAAATAATAATGGTTTCACTTCCGTGCGTCACACAGCAGCAAGCTTTTGTGTAAGACTTATATACCCCGGTAAGGAGGGCTTTTGAACCTGCCTCTGGAAGACTGGAAGCAGGTAGGAGGCAGGTAAAACTGCCTCGACGGCAGGGTGGAGGCAGGTAGGAGGCAGGGTGGAGGCAGGTAAAACGGCTTCGGAGACAGGTACGGGGCAGGTGACCCTACCTTTTATGTTGACGCATATACAGGTTAGGGGGCAGGTAGAAAGCAGCTAAAACTACCTCGGAGGCAGGTAAGAGGCAGCAAAATTTCCGATGGAGGCAGGTAGGAGGCAGGTAAAAACCGTTTTTTCCAATTCAAGCACCCCGTCCTTACCGGGATACTGTTATTTTTACAAATTTCATTCTTCTCCCGAAAATAAACTGACCTTAGTAATGCAATTCCCACAATTTATTTTGATTGAAATAAGTATCTTTTTTTAAAAACATGCATGATAAGAATTTTTTAAATAATCTTCTTGAAAATAATATTTACTACAAAGTTTTATCATTTTTATGACTCTGCATATATTTCATTTTTTGCTGCAGTTCATGTTGATACAATTTGTGGTAAACTCAGCATAAGTTGAAAAAAAAATCTGCTTACGGTGTGAAAACTAAAAAAAACACTTCTCTCCCGTGTGGCGCATAAACTACATACATAGACTAAAATTTGGCACTTATGTAGGCAAAGTTTTTCACCACAAAAACATTAAAAAAAATATTCCTTATGAAATTAGATACAGTTTTTGTATTTTTTTAAACAAAGTACTTATAAATTATTGTTATTTTTTGCAGTTAGCAGATATTTGAACGTTTTGATTTTATATTTTGATGTAAACAATTATAAATTTATTTTTAAACATTCTTTATAGCTGGGTTTCCTAAATTTTTAACAAGGAAAAAAGAAGGGGAGGCGCACAAAAACCAGCCCCCACCCCGCCGCCCCCCCGAAACGGTCGTAAAACTTTAAAATATGCTTGTTTAGGCTGGTTGGGGTGGTTGGGGGTTTTTTAATAATCTTAAAAATATAATTTTTCAAGAATTTTACATGTTCTTTTTTTCTATTTTTGTTTAAATTTGCCTCCCCCCCCCCCCCTGGCTTCTCTTACTCTCCCCATATTTTCTCTCTCTTTTTTTCTTTGTTCTTTTAGCGTAACTGACTTAATTTCGGCCACGCCTTAATTTCGGCCACCAATTTAGTGTGTTAGAAAATTGGCTTATTTTTAAAACACAAATGAACTAGCACAAAAGTAACTGGATGAATTTTGAATAAAGTGTTTTTGCAAAAGTTTTTTATTTAAGTTATTCTGCATTATAAACATTTTCATACAAAAAGTGAATTTTTTGTAAATTTCAGGATTTTTGATTTATGTTTAAACTGCATCAAATTCGGAACGAAGCACTATATAACCTTAAAATAACTTCTATTTAAGGCTCAAAATTGTGAATTTTCATGTTTTGATATTTTCTTCAAAATCACTTTGCAATGCGTTTAACTAAATGCGCATTTTAAGATTCCGTTAATTTCGGCCACCTTAAAATTCACGTAAAAGAACCTGTTTAACACGATTTGCACCATCATTTGTACGGGTGGGGTTACATAACACATAATTTACTAGGTTATGTTAAATTATGAATAGGCCGGAAGGAATTTCTCAAAAATAATATAGAAACACGTTAAAAAAGTCAGGTTATTATCTTAGCGGAGAAATGATTCATATGGTAAATATAATAAATATCAATGTCAATAATGGTTTCCCCACCTAACACACCACTTATCACGATATAGAGTACCAATGCTTCAAAAAGTTGTAAAAGTAAATTAAAACACAGTAAAAATGTCAGGTTATTTCCTTTGGCGGAAGGATGTATTCATAAAAATTACGTAGTAAACATCTGTGCGAGCTGGAGTAATACAACCTCCAATGGGCTAGGTTTGAACTATCAATAAACCGATATAGGGATTTCTCAAAGATTATTGAAATGCAGTAAAAAAACTCAGGTTATTTTCTTGGCGGAGGAATGCAGTCAGATATGAAACATTAGGATAGGCAAGAGTTGATGTGGAATTATACCCCTGCTTAACTTTTGTAACGTCTTGTTTATTATTTAAGTTGACAATTTTGGTTTATCTAATCGTTTTTTTGTGTTTTAGGCGTTTGTTTTTGGTTTTTTTAAAACCTAAAAGGTGGCCGAAATTAAGGCGGATTTTGTTTTTTTGCTGTTTTTGGGTTAAACATATAAAAAAACTTAATGGAATAGAATAAAATTTTTACCATGCTTTCTTTAAAGTTGGTTGGCTGTAACAAAAGCCATTTTATGTTGAAATAGTTTTTTTCACCAAAAAAATTTTCAACAAAAAACACAGGTTATTAAAACTTGTTTTTTAAGGTTTTGACATATTTATTTAAAGTCTTGCTAATAACTATTAAAGTTCGCAAACGGGAAAAATTAACTTATACGTACTAAGAACAATACCTAAGGGTAAATTTGCAACCTTTAGAAATTTTTATTGTTCGTTTAAGCAATAGTTATGGCCAGTTTTTTGTAGGTGGCCGAAATAAATGGCACGCGCCTTAAATTCGGCCACTTTAAAAAAAAGTTTAAACCTTCACTGATTTTTAAGTGTAACAGAAATATTCAAATTATGCACTGGAATAACAAATATAGCTATTGTTAGATTTTTAGGCCAAATTTTGGCTTGATTGAAAAAGCCAGAAAAAACTTATTCAAAAAAATAAAAAAAGTGGCCGAAATTAAGTCATACCCACCAAATTAAAAAAAAAACTTAAAAAACACAACGCACATGCACCAGTTCGTGCGACTTTATCGATAAAACGGGGAAAACCCGCCAAGAAACACACTTTTCTGTTAGTTTTTCAGCGCTGCAATTTTGAACACAGTGTAAGTTTTCTTGCAGGGGGTACTGGGGACTTTTTCGAACTAAAAACTTTTTATTCGCCATGCAATTTTTTTTGCGCTTCGTTTCTCACAGCACATAAAAAAAACAAAAAAAAGAAAAAAAAATTTTTTTACTTGAATTAAAAAAAAAAATAATTTTATGAAAATAAAAAAATTTATTTTTTTTATTTAAATAACAACTAACCAAACACAAATAAAAAAAAAAACGAATTGATTTATTATTCGAAAATGAAAAACAGCACCCTCCTCTTTTTTTTTGTTGAGCATCCAGATTCGCAGTTAAAAAAAAATCGTAGAGCGAAACAAGCAGTATTGAGCGCAAAAGATCCCACTCAAAATTAACAGGAAAATAAAAAAAAAATGGAAGGAAAAAAGAACCGAAAAAAACGATCAGAATGGAGGAAAAACGCGAAAAAAAACACTAGAAAATTAACTTGTGAAACTAAACTTTCAAAAATTTTGAATGAGATTTAGGTTAATTTTGTACATTTTTGATTTAAACAATTTTTAATTGTCATAACACAAAAAATAGAAAAAATAGATACCCGATCCAGATAAAAAAAACTCAAAAAAAACAAAACACATCAACCTAAGATCGCTCTTTTGTGTTTTCATTTTTATTTGTTTTGAAAATGTTTATTAACTGTAAAAACCGTTTGAACTTATGCCGCTTGCTCTCATAGAAAGTTATTATGCACAAGTTTACAAAGATAAGTGAGTACTTAAAAAACGCTACAGTTATTGAAGTAATTTTTACTGCTTTGTTTCACAACAAATTCATGTGAAAATGAATCATTTCAACATTTTTAACACCATTTTTAACAAAACAAAATCTAGAGTTTAAAATAAATTAAAAGGGTAGTTCTCTTAATAATTCGGTTTTGATTATTCTATTTTAACGGATAAACGGATTTTTATTGAAATTTCCTGTGCTTCAAATTTTTTTTTTCTGATCTGTTCAAACTTCACGCAGATACTAAAAATAAAAACACACCACAAAACCCATTTTTTTTACTAGAACCCAGAATTTTACATCAAAATTTGAATTAAATTTTTGCATGGAACACAATTACACCATTTTTGGGATTAAAACCTACGTTTTTGGGGATCGATTCCTATCAAAATTATATAAACCTGTGCAAAACACATCACACAAAACATGTTTTGGGGAGGTGTGTTTTGACCGCCATCACACAAAACTTTGTAAAAAATAACATGACATTGGTTCTCTACCACATTAAAATAACTTTAGCTTTAAAGGTGTGGTGTGAAGTCAAACTTTGTGTCTTCAATTTTAATAATTTTAGGTGAAAACTTTACCCCTGCCCCCGATAGTCCACAAAAATGTTTACAACAAAATATCTCCAGTGGTTCAGGAGTTATGACCCTCCAAAATGACGTTTTTCGACAATTTTGTACGTGAAAGATTGCTCAATGGGCTCAATTGCACAAATCATAAACCTATAACCCTTCTTATTTATCCTATAAAGCTATTAACCATGGGGTTACAACCTTAGTCTTTTGGGTCCCACTCAATTAGCTTTCACGTTTTTCCAACAACTTTGTTTATTCTTGTTTTGATGGGATTAATATACGCTTGTCTAAGACCTGGTTCAGACCGCAGTGACAAGTGACAAAGAATTCACACCGCAGTGACAAGTGACAAGGAATTCACACCGCAGTGACAGTGTAATGGTGTGAACGCGAGCGGGACGATTTGTCACTTGTCACTTCGATGTAAACCAGTCCTAAGTAAAAGTCACGTCAGGATTTTAAGGCCCTGAAAATGTCATATAGTATTCGTGATCACGTCATATATGTTTTCTCTGTGGGAATGGTTATGGGAGGAGCTAATAGGATCACTCTTAGCCAATTAGTGCTCTTGGGAAAAAATTATTCTTCAATGGATGAAGGATCTCCTTTTTTCATAAGCACTAATTGGCTAAAAGTGATTCTATAACGTTATAACTCTGTACCTCTGTAAAGATATTTAGCACTGAACAACTTCCCTTTAAATGAGAGGGTTTTGACTATCGTATTTAGCCCTGAAAGCTGATTCCAAGGACAATTCATAGCAATTTACAGGTGCTTTTTGTTATAAACAGGGATAGAAATTTTTCTGACAAAAACAAATCAAGCAATTGTTTTATCAGTACGCATGACGGCTTTATATATTATATTGTGAACAAGGCTTTCTTATGGCCTACATGGTGCCAATAATAATATTTTCAGTTTTTTTTCACTTTAACGTTCATTTTTTATCTTATATAGGGAATAATTTGCAAAGGACATAATTTATCAATCAATATGGCATAACCTCAAAAATGTACTTCATAAACTTTTCCTTTTCTGGTTGAAAAACTTCAATAAAACAATAGATTTCTGCTTAAATTACATCAAAATTTTAATTTTGATGTATTTAAGCAGAAATCCTTATTGTTTTATTGAAGTTTTTCAACCAGAAAAGAAAAGTTTATAAGTACATTTTAGTTTTCTTTGTGTTCCCTTGCATTTTCCCTTTAGATAAAAAAACGTATTAAAAAAACATTTTTTCCTGCCTAGAGCCCCCTTCGCCCGCCCGCTCCTCTCTCCTTCCGCCCCCCCCTCGCCGCCCCCCAAGAGCCCGGTTATAACGTTATAGAATCACTTTTAGCAATATAGTGCTTATGAAAAAAGGAGATACTTAATTCATTGAAGAATAATTTTTTCCATAATTGGCTAAGAGTGATCCTATTAGCTGACCCATTTCCCACGAGAGAACATATATGACGTGATCACGAAACTGTATGACTTCGGGCCTTAAAAAAAAATCCTGACGTGACTTTTACTTCAGACTAGTTTTTACATCGAAGTGACAAGTGACAAATCGTCCCGCTCGCGTTCACACCGTACACTGTCCCGCTGCGGTGTGATTCTTGTCGTGTCACATATAAATTCTTGTCACTTGTCAGCTACAGTTATAAAGATCTTAGACAAGCGTATTTAATCCCATCAAAAACGAGAATGAACAAAGTTGTTGGAAAAACGTGAAAGCTAATAAGTGGTCCCAAAAGACTAAGGTTGTAACCCCATGGTTAATAGCTTTATAGGATAAATAAGAAGGCATTATAGTTTTATGATTTGTGCAATTGGCAATAAAATCTTTCACATTCAAAATTGTCGAACGTCATTTTGGAGGGTCATAACTCCTGAAGCCCCACTGGAGATATTTTGTTGTTAAACATTTGTGGACTATCGGGGGCAGGGGTAAAGTTTCACCTAAAATTATTAAAATTGAAGACACAAAGTTTGACTTCCCACACGGCACCCCTTAAACTAAAGTTATTTTAATGTGGTCCAAAAACCAAAGTCGTGTTATTTTTCAAAGTTTTGTGTGATGAGCGCGCCTCCCCAAAACATGTTTTGTGTGATATATTTTTGCACAGGTTTATATAAATTTTGATAGGAATCAATTGCCAAAAAAATTAGGTTTTAATCCCAAAAATGGTGTAGTCCTCCATGCGAATGTAAAATTCTGGGTTCTAGTAAAAAAAATGGGTTTTGTGGTGTGTTTTTTTATTTTTAGGTCTGTGCCTGGTTTGGAACAGAATCAGAAAAAAAATTTGAAGCACGGGAATTTCAATAAAAATCCGTTTATACCGTTAAAAATAGAATAAATCAAAACCGAATTATTAAGAGAACTACCCTTTTAATTTATTTTAAACTCTGAGATTTTGTTTTTTTGTTGGAGAGTGGTGTTAAAAATGTTGAAATGATTCATTTTCATGAGGAAATTGTTGTGAACAGTAAAAATTCTGAATAACTGTAGCGTTTTTTAAGTACTCACTTATCTTTGTAAACTTGTGCATAATAACTTTCTATGAGAGCAAGCGGCATAAGTTCAAACGGTTTTTACAGTTAATAAACATTTTCAAAACAAATAAAATTGCGAACACATATAGACCTTACATTAATGTTTTGGGTTTTATTTACGTTCATTGTTTCGCAACCGGATCTAATTTCTATTTTTGTGGCACTAAGATTATTTATAGCAAGAATGTATAACACAAAAGAATGTCCGAATTCACACTAAATTTAGACGAAAATTTTGCAAGAAAAGTTGCACTCGCAAACTTTTGTGTGACTTTTTCAGCACAAATCCACCATTTTCTGCTAGTTTTCCGGCGCTTCAATTTTTAACACAGTGTTAGTTTTCTTGCAGTGGAGACTGCGACATCTTTTGCGCTCAATACTGCTTTATTCGCACTAAGATTATTTTAGCACTGCGAATCTGGATGCACAACAAAAAAAAAGACGCTGGTAGTCATTTTCAATGTCAGTAAAACAATTCGAAACTTATTTTTATTTAAGTTTGGAAAATTACTTGGTATTAATAAAACTAAAAAGTTTTGATATCTTAACGTCAAAAAACGTTTTTATTCATGTAAACACAAAATTTTAGCTTCGCTTTGTTTTTATTTTTTATATAAGGAATTCACAAGTGCAAAAAATAATTGCATCAAATAATTCATCGAAAAAAGGTCGCAGTACCCACTGCAAGAAAACTTACACTGTGTTCAAAATTGCAGCGCTGAAAAACTAACAGAAAATGGCGGGTTTTTGCTAGAAAAGTCGCACGAACTGGTGCATGTGCGACTTTTCTAGCAAAATTTCAATCAAAAATTTACTGCATAATCGGATATTCTCCATTGTTATATATTCTTGCTTATAATATTTAAAAATTGTTAGTACATAAAAATTATAAAATTAGTTAGTAATGTTTTTTATGATAAAAAAACAAACATTTTTAATTGACTAATACGGAAAATTTCCTAATTTCATATCAATGAAATTTGAGGTAGGGTAACTGACTTAGTTTCGGCCACTTTTTTTAAATTTTTTTGAATAAGTTTTTTCTGGCTTTTTCAATCAAGCCAAAATTTGGTCTAAAAATCTAACAATAGCTATATTTGTTATTCCAGTGCATAATTTAAATATTTCTGTTACACTTGAAAATCAGTTAAGGTTTTAGATTTTTTTTTTTAAAGTGGCGAAATTTAAGGCGCGTTCCTATTTCGGCCACCTACAACTCGCAGTAACTATTGCTTAAACGAACAATAAAAATTTCTAAACCCTTAGGTATTCTTTCTTGGTACATATAACTTAATTTTTCCCGTTGCGCGAACTTTAATAGTTATTAGCAACACTTTTAAATAATTATGTCAAAACCTTTAAAAAACAATTTTAATAACCTGTGTTTTTTGTTGAAAATTTTCGTGGAAAAATTATTTACGTAAAATGGCTTTTGTTACAGCCAACGAGAGTTAAAAGAAAGCATAAATATTTTATTCTATTCCATTAAGTTTTTTATATTTTTTAAGTTCCAAAAACAGCAAAAATCCGAAATCCGCCTAATTTCGGCCAGTTTAGGTTTTAAAAAAAACCAAAAAGAACGCCTAAAACACAAAAAAACGATTAGATAAACCGAAATTGTCAACTTCAAATAAACAAGACGTTACAACGAGATTTCACATGAACCAGTTGCTTATTGCTAATGTTTCATATCTGACTGCATTCCTCCGCCAAGAAAATAACCTGAGTTTTTTTCTGCATTTTAATAATCTTTAGAATCCTATATAGGGTTTATTGATAGTCAAACCTAGCCCATTGGAGGTTGTTACTCCAGCTCGCACAGATGTTTGCTACGTAATTTTTATGAATACTCCTTCGCCAAAAATTTCTCAACATTTTTACTGTGTTTAATTTATGTTACAACTTTTTAAAACATAAATATATATCGTGATACATGGTGTATTGCGGGGGTGAGGAAACCATTATTGAGCATTAATATTCATTATATTTACCATATGAATAACTTTCTCCCGTAATAATAACCTGACTTTTTTTAACGTATTTCTATATTATTTTTTGAATTCTTGCAGCCTATTCATAATTTAACATAACCTAGTAGAGTATGTGTTATGTAACCCAGCCGTATACGTGCAAAATGGCCAACGGGTCCTTTTACGTGAATTTTAAGGTGGCCGGAAATAACGGGAATCTTAAAATGCGTTAGGTTGAACGCATTGTGCAAAGTGATTTTTGAAGAAAATATAAAAACATGAAAAATTCACAATTTTGAGCCTTAAATAGAAGTTTATTTTAAGGTTATATAGTGCTTTCGTTCCGAATTTGATGCAGTTTAAACATAAATCAAAAAAAGAGCCTGAAATTTACCGAAAATTCACTTTTGTATAAAAATGTTTATAATGCAGGATGACTTAAATAAAAAACTTTTTTGCAACTGTTAAGCTTTATTCAAAAATTCCATCCAGTTACTTTTGTGCTAGTTCATTTGTGTTTTAAAAATAAGCCAATTTTCTAACACACTAAATTGGTGGCCGAAATTAAGGCGTGGCCGAAATTAAGTCAGTTACCCTACTTAGAGTCAAAGAAAATTGAGCCAAAAAAAAGTTTAGAAATTAAAAATTTGCAAAAATTCCCGAGATACAAAGTTCTGGAGCCGTAGGTAAAGAAATTTTAGTCACAAAGTTACAAATGTGAAGACTTGTAAAGTTTCTAAAAATAACATTTTTTTGAAAATTGGAAATAACCCCAACTAGCGGAAAAAACCTCAAACACGAACGTTCTTTAAAGTTTTACGACCGTTTCAGATTTAAAATTTGAACACAGCTCAAGAAAATGTTAGAAAAATAAATTTATAATTGTTTACATCAAAAATATAAAATCAAAAGTCTTCAAATATCTGCTAATTGCAAAAAATAACAATAATTTATAAGTACTTTGTTTAAAAAAATACAAAATTTATCTAATTTCATAAGGAATATTTTTTAATGTTTTTGTGGTGAAAAAGTTTTGCCTACATAAGTGCCAATTTTAGTCTATGTATGTAGTTTATGCGCCACACGGGAGAAGTGTTTTTTTAGTTTTCACACATTAAGGCAGATTTTTTTTCAACTTATGCTGAGTTTACCACAAATTGTATCAACATGAACTGCAGCAAAAAATGAAATATATGCAGAGTCATAAAAAAAATGATACAAAACTGTAAAATATTATTTTCAAGAAAATTATTAAAAAATTCTTATCAGCATATTTTTTAAAAAAAGATATTTATTTTGCAAATCGGAAGTGAATTGTGGGAATTGCGTACTCAGATGAAATTTGTGAAATTGGCGAGATTTCTAGCGGTATTTGGATTGGAAAAAACAGTTTTTGCTCCTCTCCCTGCCTCCATGGGAGAGTTACTGCTTCTGCCTCCGAGGTTTTACTGTTCTCTGCCTAACTGTATATGCGTCAACGTGAAAGGGTAGGGGCGGCCTGCCCGTCAAAGCCTACTCTGCCTCCGCGTCTGCCTCCCACCCTGCCGTCGGAGAGGCGGGGTTTACCTGCCTCCTACCCCTGCTTCCGGTGAGTTCGACCCTCTTACCCGGTACAGTACTTTTTACACAAAAGCTTGCTGTCTGGCGCGGGAAAAGTTAAAGAAACCATTATTATTTTCGGTTGTTAATATTATATTAAGGTGTTGGTATAAAAAACATTCTAAGTCGGCTATTAAAGACATTTTTTAGCTTAGTTAATCTTTCTGCAAACAAGAATAAGCCGCCAACCATATGTATTTTAAAATCCCGGTTTTACAGACAGAGTCAAACTTTTTCAATATTTTTTTCTAGCAAAAACTTACCCTATATAGAGAAACCTTTTTTAGTTTTTTTTAAATATTTTTAACAGGTAAGAGATAAAAATAGATGTTTTTTTGCGTTCTGTATTTTAGCCGATTTCCTGCGAGATATGCTCACTTTTGTTAAATAAAAATAATATGAGCGTATCTGTAAATTCGATTTAGCATTTTAATTCTGAGAGTTTTGTGATATATTAAGCCAGTTTAGGTTATATAGTATCTAGGTGGCCAAAAACAAAACCAAAACTTTTTTAATTTTGGGGTACACCTTTTTGCAGCTTTTATTATTTTTTTTTGACATATTAACCTATCAAAAAGTATAAAAAGTTGTTTTAAATTTCCCAAATTCATAGTTTACTGATTTTTTAAACTTTGCTTGCTTTTAGGGTTTTACCGATCACAAAAACCCACAAAAATAAATTAACGAAATATAAATTGTTCAAAAACAGAATGCCCTAAAAACATTATTTTCCTCATTATAAAAAAAGTAAATTTCTGAAATTTTAAATATTTTTTAACTAAAAAAGTAGTTATGAGGTTTGGGAACAAAACTTAATGTTTTCTTTAAAAAAATCATCAGTATAGACACAAATTAACTATAAAAGATACAAAAATTTAATTTTCAGTAAAGTGTTTAAAGACTTCTGAAATTATAATTTCAATTTATTAGACAAAATGTTGCTATTAATCCAGCATATCTTTTAGCCATTTTTTAAAAAGTTTTAAAAAATGGGAAAAAAACACTTTCAAGTTGAAAACAAACTATTGTGATTTCAATTTACAAAAAGGGTTAGCTAGTTATTTTGAAAACTATTAATCTTGAGCTTTAACTACAGTATACATATTGCAAAGTCCATGAAATTGATTATAGCTATAAGCAATTTAAGAATATTTGTGTTTGAGTTGTTTATTAACCGAAGAACAATTTGCATTTTTGTTGTCAAAAACTTTTAACAGAATCACAACTCCTTAACTGTCTAAATAGTTGGACAAAAGATCTACAAAAAAAAAAACATGTAGATATTGTATTCATATATTATGCAAAAGCTTTTGACAAAGTATGAAACAATAAACTTTAAAAAAAGTTTTTAGCTCAGCGGAATTAATTATGAGCTTTTTAATTGGATAAAACAATATCTTTATAATCGATTTTTGTGTTTGTTTCAGGGAAAAAAATTTTAAACTACGCTCCAGAAGGGGGCGGTATTGGAAACCGCAGAATTATTTTTATTTCCCATATTAATCTTGCTGTATGTAAATAATTATATCGCGTTGTTAAGATTGGTTGCAGATGACACCAAAAATCTTTCGTGCTTTTACCAAAGAAAAAAAAAGATAAAATATCATTTTATTGAGTCTTTTAAGAAAATTTTTGCGAAAACGTAAGATAAATGACAGTTGCCACATATGATCAGGTTGCCTTCCCGACAAAAATGTGGCGTTTCCACTCTTCGTCAGTTTAACTCAAAAACCGTATATATTTTTGGAAAATTTCAAACTCAGAAACGTTTAATTTCATTAAAAAATTTGAATGTCCCTATTGCCGAGCCGAACGACTTAAATCTCAGTAAGCACTGCAAAAAAACTTCTCAAAAAAGCGCTAGCAAGAAGTGCCATAATATTTTCGAACTTTTTAGATTTAAAAACGGTTTCTGTTTTTCCTAAAGGGCGTGTACTACATACATAAACCAGTATGAAACAACCATTTTAGCTCTCCCTCTTGAAAAGAAAATGTAAAAATATATTTTTGAAAGGGTGCAAAAAAGGCATATACACGCAGAGCTGTATCCCTAATGTCACCTTTCAGATTCAAAACATTTAAATTATGAGAAATTAATTAGTGCTAAGAAGAGCAAAATTTAATTTCATTCATAAATAATTAAAAAATTATTAAATAACCTAACTAATTTAAACGAAAAATAAATATGTATTCTATTTTAACTCCTCTACACGTGGAAAGCTTTATATTAAAAAAATTCGCTTTTGGATATTTTTTATTTTTTTTGTATTAATAGAGTCAGTAAACTAATCAAAATAAATTCAAAAGAAAAAAATATAAATGAAAAAAGTTTAAGTTCGATTAAAAATGACTGGGTAAATAAGTTTAAGAATCTTAGTTTTTAGTTCAATTTTTTGACATATTTTTATAGATTTTTACTGGTTTTATTTTACATTTAATTTTTTTTTTTTTTTTTTTATAGTTTTTATTGCACTTGTAATGTGTAATTATGCGATTGTAAATAATAAACCATTTTTATTACCAAAGATTTACCCTATACCGACCGCACCTTTAAGCACTAAGTTTTATTATTTAACATTACAAATATTACGTGTTATATAAAAATATTTAATATTCAATTTTTAAAAAAAGTTTTAAGTACAAGTTAAACATTTATCCTGTAGAGTCACACGCACACAGTTTTAGACACTGGGAAAATGCCCAGTAACCAACAGTTTTGATCTTCAAGATGGTGCATCAAAAAAAACTTCAGAATTGTGTACCAAAATGGACACTAATTGCCGCAATTATAATTGGTGTAGGATTTTTAATAGTTTTCAAACTTACAGTACTTTTCGCGGCTCATAAGACGAGACGGTACAATTCACCAATCCCGCGCCGCCGCAAACGACGGCTAAAATAAATACTTCAACATTCTTTTTCCCAGGTTTATTTTTTTTGCGCTCTTATAGTAATAATTGTTTGAGTTGAGGAAAGAAAATTTAGTTATTTTGCAGAGTATTCAAAAAATTTCTTGAATATCTCTATGTAATTGCGTTTAAAACTAATTTTTAGTTAAGGGTCAATGGAAAACCAACATTTGTTAACAACAAAAGTTGTTTTTGAGGTTTTGTCTGAAGGGGGCCTTCGGAGGCCCAAAGTCGCGCTTTCCCCGGAGTGGCAGTAAACATTGGACACTGGACGCGCGCGTTTACATCATTACACCGTCATTGTCTCCCCGTTCTGCAGGGTGTGCGCTGTGCGCTTTCTATTAGCTAAAATTTTGGTCCAGTATCAGCCTAATTAAAAATATATTTTATTAAATCTATTTAAAACCTATTTCTTCAAGTATATAATATGCTAAAAAATCTAAATTATTCGGTTAACTTGGTGTTTATAAAATAAACCTTTTTACAATTTTGATTTAATTAAGTCCCATTTCGCCGCTGACGTACAATGCACAAATTTTCAATTCTCGTCATTGTTGACACCTTATTTTAGGGGTTTTGACGCTTTGTTTTATTAGTTCATCGTGCATTGTGCTTAAAGTAACGTAAAACGTCCTTTTAAAGCAATTAATAACGCATTGACAAAATTTTTGTTTCTCAAAAAATATAAGATAAATAATATTTAGCTAAATCGACAGGTGAAAAACCACACCCAACGTGAAAATCTGTCAACCATGGCGCCTCATGCTTATCGTTTCCCGACAAACCTAAAACCCCAGCTCTTACCAGCTGGGTTTTGAAGGATTTTATTCCTATAAGGGGGGTCAAAATAACATCAAAGTTAAGTTTTTTTGGAAATATTATCATAAATTTTACTTGTGTTACAGTTAGTAAAATAAGCATACTGATTTTTGAGTTTTAGAAAACATAGATAATACCAGCTTGTATATTTAAGTCTTTTAAACAAAAAAAATATTAAAAACAATTATCAAATAACTAAAAATCCTTAGCTCAACTTGGGCGCTCTTTACGTTACTAGGCCGTAAAACGTACTGTTTTGCTATATTATTGTTAATATAAGCGAAATTTTCTCGTTTTTTTATTTTTATTTTTGTGAAGGAGAATAACGTTTATTTTATTACTTTTTAAAGCCTATTAAACAAGTTGTCATGAACCTCATCGATTTGAATATTGATAATCCCAGTTAGTTCATTTAATTTCGCCACTGGAAATTCTTTAGCTTTAACAAATTCACTAGGAACAGTTAACAAACAAACTCAAATGCTGATAAAAAATTTGAAGAATGGATTACTAAAGGTAAACCAAAATTTGTTTTTTTATAATCATTGCTTCGTTTTTTGAATAAATTATTGAATTAGTAAGAAAACAGCTGGAATTTGTGTAAGTTTGTTAAAAAAGAAAAGGAACATTATTTTTAAAATTAATTTTATTATTAATTAAGTTTTTACTTTAAACAAAATTATTTCAAGTGTTACACGCAATTTTTTTTTAACAAGTATAGTGCATCTTTCTACCCTATAAAAGTAAATCCAAACTTAAAATTGAAAAAAAAACAACCAAAAAGACAAACGTACAAAATCTAAAAGCATGCTTCACTGCTCCACGTTATCCGCATATGACGCATGTTTTTTTTCTGTCAGGTGGTATTCTCTGATTAGTTAGTCGTATAAAGAATATATTAGGATAAGAGAGAATGTCTTGCTATACTATAAACTTATTTTTTGACCAAAATTCTGCTGGAAAAGTCGCACTTTCCAAACTCTAGTCCGACTTTTACTTTTGCAAAAATTCACAGTTTTCTGTTAATTTTCCCGCGCTGCGATTTTTAACACAGTTTTAGTTTTCCTCCAGTGGGAACTGCAACTTATTAGCTCGACAGAATACTGTTTTATAAAAACTAAAAATTTATTTTCACGCTCCAAGTCTGGCTGTACCACAAAAAAGTACAGACAGCTGAAAATTATTTTTAATGCGAGATAAACACTTTAAAACTTGTTTTATTTCCTTTTTAAAACGTTGAAAGGTTATTTTGTTTTATTTAAACTAAAAAGTTTTGACATTTTAACGTCAAATAAACGATTTTTTAAACATTTAAACACAAAATTTTGGCTTCGTTTTGTTTTTATTTTTTTGTTGTTGAGGGGCGAGAGCTCACAGTGCTAAAATAATCGCAGTGTGTTAAAAATCGCAGCGCAAAAAAACTAACAAAAAAAAGTGGTGGATTTTTGCTAGAAAAGTCGCACGAACGTTTTGCACCTGCAACTTTTTATTAGCAAAATTTTGGTCACAAATTTAGTACACTGTCAGATATATTCTGTGTTATATATTCTTTTAACCGTAAAAAGGTAGGCCCCTGTTTAATCAGTGTTCTTTTATTATTAAGTGTGATTCGCTTCAAATTTGGGTTGGTTTCTCAGAGCATTGTTTCGCTCTGGCCAACCCGCATACGAGGCAATTTTTTGTAGTTCGTTATACCGTTAGCGTTTCTGTTTGAATAACACAAGTAAAATTGCAAGTTTTTTGTTATGTATTTCAAAAATTTTTAACCATTAGCGGGTTTGTTTAATAAGATTCCTCCTTTTTTCCTGCTATTATTGTGTTATTTGTTTTGAAAAATGTTATTTACTATTATTTGAACATGTTATTTTTTGTCCAATACCTGAAACGCAATTAAAAATGTTATTGTATTATAATAGATAAAATGACAATCTGTAAAAATTTTAGTGTAAAAAAATTAAAACAAAACAAGGCATAACAAAATTTTAACATCTTTTTGAAAGAATGGTAAATTTAAAAACATATTTCAGTTCAAAAAAGCAAACAAACAAAAACAAGAATTTTTCTATTAGCTCTCTTTAAAAACAAAAAAATTAATTCAAAATATTTCGAAAGCAAAAATAGGAAAAAGCCATTATTTATTCATAAATGAATTTGAAAGTTGATTAAAATTTCTTCAACTACAACTTGTTTTCCAAAAAGGTTTACCCGTAAAACTTTATACTTATAATAACTAAAAAGACAGTCCATAAAACATTTATTGAGTACATTAAAGCGTGACGTTTCGATTTTTTCGGACAATTATTCATCAGACGAAGTAGAAAACTAAAGCAATAATCGAATTAGCTTTAGTTGTCTACTTGGTCTGGTGATGATTTTTAGAAACAATCGAAACGTCATGTTTTAATGTACTCAAAAAATGTTTTATCAACTGTTTTTTTATTCATTATAACATGCCATTTATCGGTATCTCCAACTTTCTACTTAATTTTGGAAAACTTTCTTTTTTAATTTATTGGGATAACGGCTTGCGAAAACCTAGCATTTTTAATTATAAATTTTGTTTTGTCGACATAATCACTTAGAAAGAAAAAAATTCAGATGGGATAAAAAATTAATTTGTATTGATTGTAGGCAAACGCAAATTATACATTACACATTCCAAAATATAAGGGAAATATGAGTGCAACAAATTTGGTTGGATTGTATAGAAGCAGCTATGTGGAAAACGGTGTTAAAAGGTAAATAGTATGGAGTACTTTGTCAAAAGGCGTTTATAATCAGCAGAATGTATTATATATCCAAAAATATAACATATTAAATTAAATTTTTTTAATAAACGAAAAACATAATTCATTTTTTTATTTTAGTATTAACACAAAAAATTTTATTAACTGTTAATTTTTGTCTTTACGATAATCTAACAAAACGGTGTTTCACACATATAGCGCATCAATAATTTACATATTCTATAAAATCTGATTATTTTCTCATTTTTTAAAATAAATCGCTTGACTTTTTTGGTTTTTTTATATAATGTGTTTTTTATTAAACCACAAACAACACAGCCAAAGGTTAATTAGTAGCAGTTGTGGCTTATGTTTGCCTTACTTGATAAAAAACCCCATTTTATTATCA
>JASAMX010034351.1:0-29099 GCA_030248175.1 Microlaimidae sp. YZB2_3
CAGACCAAAAAACTAACAGACTCACCTTCTTCTTATCTGGTAAAACATAGAAAAACAAAAAAACTTTATTCGACCAACCAACTTAAAAAAAAATCGACTCACCTTAAAAACAGAGGAAAAAACTTAAGAAGATTCCACCGAGCTAAGAATCACTTTCTTCTTACCCGGTAAAACATGGAAAAACAAAATAAAACATAAAAAAATTCACCGACCAACCGACTCACTCTCTTAATTTTGTTTGCAAAAAATCATGTACAAATAAATCAGCGTTGGTAAAAATTACAATGTTGTTTTTACACTTTTACGAAAAACATTGTTGTTTATAAAGCCATATTTTCTTGTATTCTCCAGTTGTCCATTTAGCCTAATGGTTAGAATGTGGGACTTAAATGCAAAGGTCTAATTTTCGATTCCCCCTGGAGACTATTTTTTTCATTTTTTCCAGAGCAGTTTGTAAAATTTACAAACAAGTTTCTTGTCCCATTAGAAATTCACGTTTTTGTAAAATATGCAAATGTTTTAGTGTAAAAAATGCAAACAAGGTTAAGAGAGCACCGTCTTTTTTATTTGGTAAAAACATAAAAAGCCATAAAAAATTTTGATCGATTAAAAAGTATTTGAACCGACTCACCTTTTTCTCCTCGGGAATCAGGGCAGATCTTCTGAGCAGAGATTCGGGGGGCGGGGGATCTTGGCCCGAGTCCAAGGATTCGCAGCTTCGCTAAAAAACAACCGATCAGAGATTTTACAGCAGAAAGAATCACTTATAAGAGTGGTTTGTTTATTAATATTTTTGTTTGTTTGTATATATAATTTATTTATATATTATGGTATATAAATGATGCCAGATAAAATAACACGAACTTTTGGAGCAGAACGTAAAAAACTCGTTTTGGTTTAGGTTCAGATTTAGGCTGGGGATTAGATACAGGTTTTGGTGATTTGATTTTAAAATTTCCACTCAAAATTTCCTACTTACGGGTTTCTATTTTTTACTTCAAGGTCTCTCTCTATTTCTCGGCTCCAACAAATCAAAATATCTGGGATTATTTTAATATATACGGAACTCCCAGAGCCGTAAAACGGGAACTAAATTTGGAGAAAATGATAGGAACTTTAAGTCAAAAAATGATTTTGGGTTAGTTTTAGTCTTAGGCTCAGACTTATTCGAGTTTTTGGTATAGATTTGAGCACTTTGGAATTTTTAGCTCCAAGTTTTCCAAGTTATTGTGTATAATAAACGAGAACGCAATAAATCACAATTAAGTCACCGGATTCGCGACTCATTTTACTATCCCCATTTTGCCCCAAATAATCAGTCCAAAACGAGTCACGGTTAAATTACATAGTTTATGGTAGATTCGGCAACAACGATAAGGAAATCGACAAGTAAACAGCATTATAATAAAAATTCTCCAATTGGGGTCCAATTGGAATATGTAGCAGGAAGATATTGAAAGGATTTTCGTGGTTTCGGTTTAAAATTACGGAAATAGAAAAATGGACCCTTTGACAAGACATAACAGCGGTCACGTAGCGTTAACGACGGTATCTCCGTGGATACGGGGTCTTTAGAGCCACAAACAGAGAACCTTGGAGCCATCGTAATTTTTTGGGAACTTGGAGCCACGAGCAATTGGAACTTGGAGCCTTTAAAAAAATTGGTTTGGGCTACGATTTATATAGGCTGCGCTTAGGCCTAGGTAAACGTTTTAGCAATTTTTATTTTTGGCTTTAAGTTCGTAGCTTACGACTCCAAATTTCCTATTTTTGGCTCAAAATTCTAAAGCCCCAAGTTCTCTCTACTTTTGGCGTGATAAAATGACGGACTCATAAACAAAACCCATTAAAAATAAATGTCACAATTTACAATGCTTTCCGTGCTTATAATAACACGTTAGTGAAAAATAGTTAAAATAAATAACACATAATATAAAGCATAAAACAAATCGAAAACTGGAATATATTTTAAGTTATTCCCTCAGTGTATGAAGAAGTATATAATTAATTTAATGTATAAAAAATTTTATTCGGTTTTACACGAATTAACTTTATAAAAGCTCATGATTAGCTTATGATTCACACATAGAAGCTTTAACAGGGTTGTTAAAATTTCAAATATTTTTTTATTTCGGATTTAACGATCAAATTTGAGCTTCAGTTGGAAACTAAAAAAAGGTAATACAGAATTTCGTAGCTAGCGCAACGGATATTATTAATATATGAAATGATATTTTGACATATAAAACCCAGTAATAAATATTAATAATTGTTTATGATTGAAATACCCTAATTTGTAAAAAATTAAAATAGTGGGAAAAAATTAAGAATTGAATTTATGTCGACTTATTCTTCAGGTTAAAATATATGCATTGTTAAACTTTAGAATCTTTTTTAGCTTGGAATCGGTATGAGTTTTAAGCTCATATTAAAATACTTTGGCAAAAATATTGTGGTTTTGAATCCATGAAATAATTATATAATGAGTTTTTTTCACCAAAAGTATAAAAATAAAAGTTATTTTGCAGCGACAAATACTTCAAATTTAAGCAATAATGGTCACTGCGGCAAAGAATGAAAAATCGGTTGATATTAATTTCAAAAACAAAAAATGTTTTAAAAAAAGTAAAACTAAGATGACGGGCTTTTTAATATCTTCGCTAATGTTTTTAAAGCTGTTAGGAGCGATGTTTTACGTCTTTTTGGATATATTCAAAACTATATTTTTTGCGATTGGATTATCAATTTGAAAAAAATAGAGTATTGGTTAAAAAGTTTTTCCGATTGAGTTTTTTTCTTTCATTACACTTAAATCATTGGTCAGTGGTAATGGACTTTCGTACTACGATGATAAGAATATAATAATTTATTATAATATGATGATAGGAATAAAAATATATAATATACCGAAAAATGTGTAACTCCTATATAAAAAAGTACGGAAAAGTAGGCCAATATAATGAGCCTCTCCATTTAAATGGCACCCCACCATTATAATGGCATAGTAGTCATTTTAATTCGGCGAATTAAAATGTAGAGGAAGCCATTATAATATCTATTTATTGATCGGACAATATTACACTTGTGAGTTTATATGAAGTGAAATTAAATCAATAAATGGCTATTATAATGGCCTACTTTACTTACTTTTTTATATAGGAGTTGCACGTTTTTCGGTATATTATATAGTTTTGATAGGAATATGATTACAATATGAATATGAGATTTTTTGTTTTAAAAATTTATTACTGATTGTAAGAGTTTTTTATTTGTCAAACAAATGTGATAATAAAAATATGCTCAGTATAGGACAGACAAACTTATTGTGCTACATTAATAGTGACTTTTTTCATTGTAATACGCTACTAAATTTTGTAAAAAATATTGTAAAAAAAACTAAATGTTCACGTTATTATAAACACATAGTTTACGATACAGGAAAAAACCAGATTAATGATTTATTTAGTTGTTTATCCTTAATCCTTATATAGATGACAACGTATATATTAAAAAAGCACATTTCACAAATTAAAACTTATTTAATTTTAAAATATTAGGTCTGTACATAAGAGTTTTAATAGTTTAATTAGTTTAATGTTTTAATTAAACAGATAATAGATTAAAATGATGACAAATTAAAAAGAAAGCAACATATACAGAAAGAAAAACATTTTTGCTGTTTCATAAATGTTACTCGATTTCATTTTTAATATTAAAATAAATAATTCATTATAAATATTTAAAATAAATAATTAATTATAAATATTTAAAATAAATAAAATCCTATGCTAAGGCGTGAGGATTTATACAAGTTAAGTTTATGCGTTTCTTATGTATTTTTATTTCTAAGTAAATTTGTAAAAAAAAACAGAATGGACTTTTACAAAAAAATTCGGATGTTTGTAACTTATTGAAACAGCGCCCTATTGTGGAAGGAAGGTGAACACAGCATAAATATATCCATGTAACGTTTCAAAAATAACAAAACACCTTACGAGCTCAGCCTAAAAAAATTGGCAACATTCATTCATCCACACAGATAAACATACTTGATGTCAACTAATATATGTAAGGTTATTTTATTAAAAACTTTTCCCTTATACGACATAGTTTATAATAACGCAATTAATTTTATTACAATTAAATTTTAATAGTATATTGTATCTTTATAATTATTGTAATCTTTGTAATTATTTTACAAAAAAGCCTGGAGTTTTCCACAGAAATGACATGCTTGTAACATTTATGAAGTAACGCCTTTTTTATATTTCTATAAACAGTTATAGAAATATAAAGGAGGCATTCACATTTTATATAACTATTAAGGCTGGTTCATTTATACTAATGACAAAACGTCATTTGTCCAAAGGACCAAAACAACGTCAAAACGTTAAATTTTAAGTAGCATCCATACTTCGTCCAAAAGAAAAAGTCCAAAGAAGGTTTTGGCTTGTCCAAAGGACGTTTTGGCTTTTTTAAAATTGTCCTTTGGACTTTGTCCAAAAGACGTTTTGTCATAAGTATGAACCAGCCTCTACACAGCTGTAATAGTATGCGAAAATTGTTTAAGGTAGAACTTCACAGTTCTTTTTGACGACAGATCTTTTTGAATTACATCTTACTATACGTAGTTTGACCTGCTGATTCAATTTTTGAGATTCATTTTTCTGTAAAAAAATGTTATCGTCCACAATCATCAAATAACATCAATAAAATACATGTCAAAAATTCAAAACAGTAATAAAGTTTATTACCAAAAATATTCTATTTTTTTATTTTCTATTTAGCGTATCTTAAATAATAAAATACTTTTTTAAATTAAAAAGCTAAAAAATAAAAAATAAATTTTTTCGGCATTAAAAATATGGTCGAGCGACTACTGGAACCCATGGATCTGAGGATCCAAGCGCGACGTACTAACCACTCAGCTACTGGGTCCTCCTGGAATTTCAATTAAAAGGAGCTTTTAAAGGAATGGTTCAAAATGTAGTTTCTCGGCGTGAATTAAAAGAAAATTAAACGAAAATTAAAAAAAATTGATTCGTTATTTTTTAACGAAAGTTTGGAAATAGTTAGATATAGGCCTTTACTATTTTTTTTATTATAAACGATTAAAAAAGGACTTCAGGATTTTTTTACTATATATTTTTGTAAAAAAAGTTTTTTTGCAATTTAAAAAAAAATCTTGAGATCATTTTGAACCCAAACCATCTCTGAAAGTTGCCCCCTACATTACCCTAATTTATTATAAAATTTCGCTCAAAAATAACGAATCAATTTTTTTTAAAAGGCCTTATTGTGGTTTTCAGAGGTAGAATCCATGGACATCTGTTGCGAACTGGACAAACTTTTCGGTGATATTTTTATAACCACTGGATAGCACAGATTCTTAACTTTTTATAGCACCCCACTTTTATTGGCCAAAAATTAATATTTATAATGATATGCGACTTGTAGTCCAAGTGGTCAAAACTGTGAAATTCTACCTTAAAACTGTAAACTAAACGGGTATAAAATAAAAAAACGTTTCATGGCTTTCAGGATTAGGGCAAGGGTTGGATTTCTATTGTAATTTGAATTCAGTTGTTTTCAAGGCCAGATTATTGTTAGAAAATAATAAATTTCAGTCAACAGAATAACAATAACAGAACTCTCAGCTTAATTACATAGAGACAAATCATATACGTATTTAGCCCATTTCATAGCAAACAATCGCATACAGCTTAATTAAAATTGTTTAATAATAAATATAAGGTAGTATATAAATATGAAATTAAAGCTGAAGTCTTTCACGCTAAATTAATGGCGTTCCGCTCTTCGTCAAACAAAAATAATATAATAAACACACAAACCAAGGAAAATAAAAAAAATAAGTTATCAGTGGCAAGAATATATAACACAAGAGAATTTCCGACTGTACACTAAATTTTCGACCAAAATCTTGCGAGAAAAGTCGCAATTTAGACTTCGTGTGCGACTTTTCTCGCAAAAATCGGCCATTTTCTGCTAGTTTTCCCGCGCTGCGATTTTTAATACAGTGTTAGTTTTTTCGCAGTGGGGATTGCGATTTCTTTTGCATTCTATACTGCTTTATTTATCACTGCGATTATTTTTGCACTGCGAGTTTTGCTACACAACAAAAAAATATAGACGCTGGTAGTTGTTTTCATTGAAGTAAAACACTTCCAAACTTTTTTTTTTAATTTTAAAACGTTGGAGAGTTACTTTATTTCATTAAAACTAGAAAGTTTTAACATCTTTTACGACGACAAAAAACGACTTTTACTCATTGAAACACAAAATTTTCGCTCCGCTTTGTTTTTATTTTTTTGTTCTGCAGCCATACTTGCAGTATGAAAATAATTGCAGTGCGAACAAAGCAATATAGAATGCGAATGAACTCGCAGTCCCCACTGCGAGAAACCTAACACTGTGTTAAAAATCACAGCGCGGGAAAACTAGCAGAAAATGGCGGATTCTTGCGAGAAAAGTCGCAGACGAATTTGAAAGTGCGACTTTTCTTGCAAAATTTTGATCAAAAATTTAGTGTACAGTCGGACATTGTCTTGTGTTATAAATTCTTGTCAGTGGTAATGTGTTTAATAATTATTCAATAATTGCGTCACATCTTTTGTTGCACGTGATATTTCCTTGAAGAGCGAGTGGTTACTTGACCAATCTAGCAATTTCAACCTTGAATTGTTAAAAACCACCATAATTGTTCGAATTCATCTTTAGTTTAAAAATTTTTTAATTATTATTTTAAAGAAAAATTTTCTACAGTAAATTGCGAGCGATACAAATGTTTTTTGATATGGTTACATTCTGTTAATGCAAATCATCAAATTGGTATATACCTTTAAGCCACAACCGTAGCAATAATATTTAAAGTAAAACAGCCTAGTTAAGCAGTATATTAATTAAGCAATATGTATATTACAAAAGCAGTATATTGTTCCAGTTCACCCCACCCGTTGTTTTATAGTTTTTATGCTTATTTTTTGAACAATTAAATAATCACGACAGGATATTAAGGACCCTCAAAATGTCATATAGTATTCATGATTACGTAATATATGTGTTGCACTGTGTGAATGGTTGTGGGAGGTGCTAATAAAATCAATTTTAGCCAATTAGTGCTTGGAAAAATTAAATCTCCAATGAATGAAAGATCTTCTTTTTTCATAAGCACTACTTGGCTAAAAGTGTTTTTATAACATTATAACTCTGTAAAGATTATTAACACTGAGCAACTTCCGTGTAAATGGGAGTGTTTTGACTATCGTGATTAAATAAATTAAAATGAAAACTCAACTTGTGTTAAAATGTTAAAGATTTAAAAACAGTTCTAATAATTTGGCAAAAATAGTTTAACATCAAATACGTTTAATATGGGTCTTAAATGTTTCCCCCCAGTTTTGCCCCCAGTTTTTTTCCCAGTTTTTTATTTACAAATATTGAAACCCAAGGAAAATAGTAAAAAAGCTGCATGGCCCGAAAAGTATAATCAACAACAAAAATTGTAAATCTACTTAACTAAAACGAAATCATTAAAGTATGCAAACGGGGTTATTTCCACTTACGTTTCCTAGAGGAGATCTCCTTTAGTTGGCACTCTGCATGTGGAGGCCCTGTGCCAGGGGGGGCAGAGGGGCGATGGCCCCTCCCTTTCTAGATTGGCCGGGGTAAAAATAAGGAAGAGGAGGTAGGTCCAGGGGGGTGAGGGGAGGTAAAAGCGAAGGTAACTCCATTATGAACCCTGTTTCTCCCTACTTCCTTTCTTGGGGTATGCCAAAAGTGCATTTGGCGGCCTGGCTGCCTTGAATTCAATGTAAATAGGTATTTTTAACCCCTAATTTTGCTCCTTTTTAATGTTAAATCAAAAAATTTCGCCTCCAGCGGCTGGGGGACCACCCCCCAAACCCCTTGATGAACGCTTTGCGTCCGCCTGGTGAAATCAAAATGGTAAAAACCCAGTCAATAAGACGTGTTGTTTAGTTTTTATTAGTAGAAATCCGTCTGCAGTATTACTTTGTGTTCTCACATGACCCCACCTGGAAGTTGAATTATTCCCCAACTTTAAATAAAGCTGCACGCCACATTTTAAGTTGAGGTCCATCAAAGTGGTGGAAGCCCAGTCTAACACAAAAACACATCTTATAGTCAAAGATGAAACTGAGGTAGAACAACTTTGAATTCCTACATGACCCCACCTGGTTTCTGATTTGACTGGAATTTTAAGAAACTAAAGCTAGAATGCTTCTACTTCCAAAATCTAAACAATTTAATGGAGGCTATCAAGATGTCAAAACGTAATCTTCAGGATGAGTGCCTTGTTACGGTTCTCTTAAATACCCGAAAATTGGAACTATTGCGTTTTTAATCTTGAGTTTTTTATTTGCATGAAGAAAAATATCTAATTTATCACATTTACATAATGTATATACAAATTTTTTTGTGTATATTAAAATATTTTAAATTTAATTTTTTATTTTAGTTTTAAAAAGCACGCATGTCCCATAAAGCGAAAAATGGTTTTTTCTACTCTAATAAGAGTAGAAACCACAAGAAGCACGTCGCCACAAGTGGGATAAATCTATAAGTTGCTGGTATGATGTTATTTGGTCAGTTGTTATAAAAATGCAAGTCGCTTCTTTGGTGCGAAAAACAAGTGCTTTTAAACTAAAACTACAATAATTTTATAGTAAAAATTGCTTTGGTTTTGGAACTCCCACTTTTGTTGAAGCAGTATTAAAGCTTCTATTTTATAATTTTGAGTCAGTGATTTTTGTTAATTTTTCTGTGGTATGTTTGATGCCCACTTTTGTTATTATTTCACGTATGATTATTCAAAGTAACGGTTCTTATCTTTCCAGGGTTACTGTGTCATAAGTTAATCAGCGTTGTTCTTCTTAATACAGGATATTCAAGTTTCTTGTATGAATTACTTGTAAAACCGTTTTTTTTGTAATATTAGATATGGGCTAGTTTCCAGACACTTCTACAAGTTTTAGGATTGGTTTTATGGGTTTCCATGTATTAGTTGTTTTCTTAGCCATATTTTCTATGATTTTTTTGGTTAAAGAGTTTCACAAGTGTCTTGTTTAAATTTTGATGGATCTTTCATTCTTTTTTCTAGTTGTGTGCCAGCTGAGCAGTTGTTCTTCTTTTCTGTTGTACTTTATTGAAACTCCTTTTTGATTTGAAGACCTTGTTTGATTTTATATCTGTTGAATTTGGCTGTAATAATTTATGGCATTACAATCATTGAATATTCATAAAAATCTTATTTATTGGGAATTCGTTTAGATTGATTCATAGCTTTTGTAGTTTGTTTCTCTTATGTTGGTATGCCAGTTGTTTCTTGATACCTTTCCTTCTTCATTTATTGAAAGAACAATTCAGGCATATTTTACTTGTGAAACAAATTTATTCCTTGTATTGGTAAATAGGGGCTAGTTCCTTAGGATTTCCAAAAGTTTCAAGATCGGTTTTATGTGTTTTCATGAAATAATTGCTTTCTTTACCGTCTTTTCTGTCATCTACTTGGTTCAAGAGTTCCATAAGCGCTTGGTTTAAATTTTGGTAAATCTTATATTCTTTTTATTAGTTGTGTGCCAACTGAGCCAACAGTCGTTCTTCTTTCTTGTTGTAGTTTATTAAAATTCTGTTTGATTTGAAAACTTTTTTAATTTTACCACTGTTGTTTTTGGCTATGATAGTTAATGGCTTTACAATCATTAAATCATGAAAGACTGATTTATTAGGAATTTCTTAAGAGTGTTTTTATATCTTTTGAGAATTGTTTTTTGTCTGTTAGTGTGTCAATTGTTTCCTTCTACTTGTTTCCTTTTTGATTTGTTGGCAAAAAAATTCTTGTGTACTTTACTTGTAAAACCGGTTTATTTTCAACTCTGGTACAATGGTGTTAACTGTCTGTTTTCCTGTTGTTTAGTCATCTACGGCATCGGTCTACGCTGGTGAACGTTAAATCAAAAATACACGCTATATCAAATCTAGTAGCATTGATATTTATGATTTAATCAAAATTAACGTATTTTTTTATAATTTTTAAAGTTTTTCGAAAATTTATTACTTTATTTATATGTTTAGTGTTAAACAAACCAAATTTTGAAATTAGAGGTCTATACATTTTACAAAATTTTGATAAAGTATTACAAATTTCATTTTTATTATAATAGAGTTTAATATGTTGTACACAAATTTCAATTACCATTTCTATAAAACTTTTATAAGTGTTGCAAATTCTAGAAATTCTTATAAATTGAGAGTAAAAGACATTTATTCCCAAGATATTTGAAACGTTGTTTTCTTTATGAACATATCTAATAACTTGAAAATTAAACTCATAAATTTTATTGAACACATTGACTAGCAAAGTGTTTATATTATTATTATTACATTTTAATTCTAAATCTAGAAAATTAGTATGTATTTCTGAGACAGTTGTTTGATTTAATGGTAAGGATTCAGGATAAATGTCTTTACACGCCACAAAAAAATGGCTGCCATTAATATTGAGAACATCATCTGCATATCTAGCTGTAATTTGTAAGATTTTCTTTTATCTGGATTGTTTTTTAAATATTTAAATTTTTTATATGAAAGCACTAAATCTGCTATTTGTGGTGATGGGTTACCTCCCATGGGAATTCCTGAAAATTGTTTAAAATTAGTATTGGCCAATTTTACATAACTGCTATCAATTGTAAATTTAATAAGTTGTTTGATTTCTGTTTTACCTAGGCATGAAGTTTTAGATAGAAGTTCATCAGTATACAAAAGTTTTTTATATCCTATGGCTAAAAATTTTTTGTTGGCATTATTAAATAATAGATCGATTAGACTATATAATTCTGTGCTAATGATATTATGTTTTAAATTAGTATATAGCGTGCTAGAATCTCCACTACAGAGGCTTGTTATTTTGTTAACTTCATTGAACTTATTTAAAACTTTCAGACTATTTTTAACAGACCAATATACCGTTCCTATTTCGTCTTTTAATGCTTGACAGTAGTTACGAAAATGATTTTCTAAAAATTTTAGAATTCTACTTAATAATTTGGATATTGGTTTTATGCTGGCACATCTTGCTCCTGCTATAACTCTACACTTTGTAGGATTTTTATGTAGTTTTGGGTAACTAAAAATATGTGGTAACGTTTTACAGTTGTCTGGAATATGGACATTAAAGTGATTAGCAAAATATATATGGCTATTTATTATATCTTTTTCTTCTTCATTTATAAGGGGTTTATATACATTATTTCCAGCTATTTTCCATTTTTGATTAATGTAGTTAATTCCTAGTTTTTTTGAAAGTTGTAATGCATAAAATTTTTTACAAATAATTACAAACTTACATATTACCTGTTTTGTCGGCTGGAGTAACAATGTATTTAGAGTGTAAAACTTTACAAATATTTTTAAGTTTTTCATTTGAATACTGAAATTGCAGCTTTTTATTACTACATTTTTTGTTCCGAAAATTAATTTGGTTATTAATAATTATTCTGCTTCTATAATTTTTTGCTCTTGGTTATTAATAATTATTCTCTAAATGGGGTCGCCCCCCATTTAGAGTTTTCGGAAGGTCAAATCAAAAAATGGAGTTTATATTTGAAATCTGAGCGCTGAAAACCCCACCTTTGCTGAGTTCTGTTAATAATACAGTGAATTGAAATCCATAATTTATCGCGTACTGTCCATGCTCAATGTGTCCACAACTCAAGTGAAATCGAATGAAATTTTGTCCAGTGAAACAGCGTTAGCCGTTTTAGCCCTTTTCTTTTTTTGACGCTTTATAAATATTTATACAACAGGGGTTCCAGTGAGCACCGGATGGACGCCAGTTGTACAAATGGAGATCTTTTCCCGTCACCTACGGAGAAATAATTCATATTTTACACAAGAAAAACAACTTTTTTAAAAATCATTTTGATTAGATTAGTATTAGAAAATAAAACAAAATACTACAGATAGTTTTTGTAGTTTTTTGGGCTTAATTTTTAAGAAATAAATTATTTTAAAAGGTGTTTTATCAATTTTAAAACTGGGGGCAAAACTGGGGGGAAACATCCAACACGTGTTTAATATTGCTTGTTTTTAAAAAAAGCGGAATTACAGCGGCTCAAAATTACGTCAGTCAGCAAAAATCGAATTATTATATTTTAATTGATTATCATGATTTAATGTAAGTTTTTTTGCTTACAACTGTTGGCATTTATGCACCATAATATTTGATTTTTACATTTTAAATTAAACAGTTAAATTGCATAATAGAGATTTTTATTTTGACATAATACAAAGCAGGTGCATTGAAATTAAAAAATATCAAAAACGAATAAATTTATTGCATTTACATAAAATCAAATCGAATTCCAAGAAATGTAATGTTACTTTTTCAAAAATGGTATCAAATTACTTATTATCCAGAAGTCCTTTATGTTCATAGCGCAAACAAACTAACCTATAAAAAATTTTAGAAATCCCGAATGTGTAAGTAAGCACGCCTACTTAATAATTTACTTTTTCAAAAAATCATGCTATAATGAGATACTAAAATCATTGTATTAAAAATGCTTGGATTTTATATTATAAAATTCTATTCTCACAGTATACTGCTTCTCAAACCTAAGTAAAAATAAAAAATTCCCGGTAAATCGTGTACATCTCGGAAAATAACTTCCATTCGTTCTAAATTAATTACAACAACCTATTTATTTTATTTATTTAAATTACTCAGACCGAAGTTTTCCAGCAGTTTTATCTAAACAATTTACCATATCCCGCTTTAATAAGCCTAAGCCTTTAAAAAACAACAAAAATTAAAAAAAAAACTTTTGCAAAAATAATAAAAAAATAAAATCTTTACACAAAAAATAACTACAGTTAGGCCTAATTTTTTTGAAAAAATAGTCTCATTTATAGTAACTTGTCTGTGACGTGCGCAATAAAAATATTATATTCTATTTTATTCTATTAATCATTTATAACCGGTCGGAATGACTAAAATTTAAGCTTTTGGATTTAAGTTAAAATGTAAACTTTTGGCTACCTGTAGGTTTTCTATTTGCCAAATTATTGAAATTCATTTGTTTTTAACTATTCAACTATTTGAAACTCAACTGCAAATTGTTGTTTTAATTTAAATATAATACCCTAGCCCACTACGCTTGAAAACATTAAAAGACAAAAGCCAAATTTTTTTAACAAATTACAACAATACTTAAGCTTAAAATTTTAGAAAATTCTTAGTGTATTTTTCAAGCGAATCCTAAATATAAAAGGTTTTTGTATTTTAAATTCAACTACACTGTAAGCCATTAGGATACAACAAAAAATTAATAATTTAAACAAGTATTTTAGCTAAATCTGTAATTTTGTAAATATTGTATACTTACTATTTAATATTTACAAACTCATAATGTCCAGTAGATTATTTTATTATTTCAAACACAGTAAAGCGCGAAAGACCAATCAATTAGGTTAACTGACTTAAATTCGGCCACCTTTTTTTCATTTTTTTGGAATAATTTTTCCTGGCACTTCTAATCGAGCCAGGATTTGGTCTAAAAATCAAACGACAGCTATTTTTGTTATTTCAGTGCAAAACTTAAAAATTTCTGTCACACTTAAAAATAAGTGGAGGTTTAAACTTTGTTTTCATAGTGGCCGCAGTTAAGGCGCGTGCCATTAACTTCGGCCACCTAGAAAAAACTGGCTATAACTATTGCTAAAATGAACGATAAATATTTTTAAAAGTTGAAAATTTATCCTTAGGTATTGTTCTTAGTACATATAACTTAATTTTTTCCCATTTGCAAAGTTTTATAGCTATTAGCAAGACTTTAAATAATTTTGTCAAAACCACAAAAAACACAAGTTTTAATAGCACGTGTTTTTTGTTAAATTTTTTTTTGGTGTGAAAAAATATTTCAACATCAAATGGCTTTTGTTACAGCCAGCCAACTTAACAGAAAGCCTGGTAAAATTTTATTCCACTCTATTAAGTTTTTTTATATTTTTAACCTAAATAACATAAAAAAACAAAATCCGCCTTAATTTCGGCCACCTTTTAGGTTTAAAAATAACGAAAACAAAAGCCTAAAACACGAAAAAACGATTACATAACCCAAA
This sequence comes from Microlaimidae sp. YZB2_3, assembly GCA_030248175.1. Lineage (NCBI taxonomy): Eukaryota > Metazoa > Nematoda > Chromadorea > Desmodorida > Microlaimidae > Microlaimidae sp. YZB2_3. Next base: position 14,164 of record JASAMX010034351.1, read on the forward strand.
ATGATCAACTTTAAGGATAAACAAGACGTTAAAAAGCTAAGAAGTGGCATAATTCCACACTAACCCTTGCCTATCTTTGATGTTTCCTATCTGACTGCATTCGTCCGCCAAGAAAATAACCTTTTTACTTTCTATCTGAGTTTTTTTACTGCATTTTAATAATCTTTGAGAAATTCATCTACCGGTTTAATGATAGTTGGTAGTTGGATTGGTAGTTGGATTACTCCAGCCCGCACAGGTGTTTACTACGTAATTCTTATAAATTCATTTCTCCGCCAAAGGAAATAACCTGACATTTTTACTGTGTTTTAATTTACTTTCACAACTTTTTGAAGTATTGGTACTCCATATCGTCGTAAATGGTGGGTTGGTGTGGAAACCCCATTAACATTGATTTTTACTATATTCACTTTATGACTGCATCCCTCCGCCAAGAAAATAACCTGACTTTTTTGTGTTTCTATACTATTTTTGAGAAACTCTTTCCGATCTATTTATAATTTAATACAACCTAGTATTTTATGTGTTACGTAACCCCACTCGTACATATAATGGTACAAATCGTGTTAAACAGGTTCTTTCACGTGAATTTTAAAGTGGCCAAAATTAATGGTATCTTAAAATGCGCAGTTAGTTAAACGCATTGCAAAGTGATTTTGAAGAAATTATCAAAAAAATGAAAATTAACAATTTTGAGCCTTAAATAAAAGTTATTTTAAAGTTATATAGTGTTTCGTTCTAAATTTGATGCAGTCTAAACACAAAGCGAAATTCCAGAAAATCACAAAAAAATCACTTTTTGTATGAAAATGTTGATAATGCAGAATAACACAAATAAAAAACTTTTGCAAAAACACTTTATTCAACATTCATCCAGTTACTTTTGTGCTAGTTCTTTTGTGTTTTAAAAATAAGCCGATTTTCTAACACCCTAAATTGAGGGCCGAAATTAAGGCATGGCCGAAATTAAGTTAGATACCCTAATAGTTTTACACGATTAAAACCAAAATGCCACGAGGTAGCGACAAATCAAAAAACGAACGTGTTTTAGCAAAACCCTCTGAAAATTTTGTTTTAAAATAATATATCGTGTTCCATATCCAAACGGCCTTAAAATTTTGATAATACTTTGAAACTGCAAATTTACTTTAATTTCGGTCCAAAAATAAGCAAATTCTCATTTTGGAGAACTGCTAATCAGTCCATTATTTGGAATTATTAATTATTTGGAATTGCTTAAACATTACTGAAATTTACAAAATCTTCTTACAAAATGAAAATTAAGCGCTGTTTATTTAATTTTTTTAAAAATTATATTAATTATTTATAATCCTGTTTATTGTTTAAGAAATATTCGCAATCTATTCTTGTTTGTTGCATTTTATAATTGTTGCAAATGAAAAAATAAAAAAAACAAAATTGACATTATTAAAAAAGCAAATTGCAAATAGACTTATCATTGTAAGAAAAAGTAAAAAAATAAAACGGTCATTTTTCAAACTAAGATCTGGGGTCGCATTCTAAAGAAACCCTTATATTTACCCCGATAAATCCATTTCAATGAAAATAAAAATATATATATATATATATATATATATATATTGTAAATAAATAAACCTGCCGCATATCGGACAGAAAATAATTGCAATAAATTTTTTTTTAAATTTTTTTTTTCGCGCCGCAAAATCACCTCGCGCAAAATAAAAAAATTAATCAATGCGCGTATTTAATTTTTTATTAAATTAATCATACCGGAGAAAATATTTAACCACCTCTCGAGTTGGATGAATTCTTATTCTTAAAACAATAGAAAAAATTTAACCCGACTTTAACCTAGGTAAAATTGATTTTTCACTCGCATCCTTAAGCACGTAAAAAAAGTTACCCTTTTAACGGCGCGTCAGAATGCGACCCCACTTTACAAATTTTCAAATTTTATACAAAAAACCCATGGCTTGTTAGATTTCTCGCTTCCAGATAGCCTACGGCTTTAAATTGTGCCTGTTGGCTAGAAATTAGGCTTAAATTTAATTTAAAAGGCAACTACTAAGGCTTTAAAATTTTTTGAACACGTTTCACATTAAATGATAATGATTGCTCTATTCTGGTTATACTTTGAAGGGAAAATTGATTAAAACCATAAAAACGTCAATGAGTTTTTCTATCTTTTTGTTTGAGATGGGAAATTACTTTATGTAATTCCGAAAAGGAATAATGCACGTGGTTAAAAGCCGGCGGTATTTTAATAGATAGATATATGAATTTTATCACAAATATTTTCTTTGGTTTTTTTTACTAAAACTAAAAGAATAAATTTAGGATTAAGTTAAATAAAAACTTAGGTTGGCAGTTTTTCTTAACAAAAATTTCAATCGCTAATAGCTTTCGTCGAAACTTGGGATTTTTTTCATTATATGTTAGATTGTTTTTATTTGGCTAATGTTTATATACAATTTCCGCCTTTAGGGTCGTCTTCTCGTTTCAAATCTCATGGATTTACCATATTTTTTTAGCGATTTGAAGTTCTCGTTTTGCACGGCTAAAAGCCACAAGGAGCGTCTGAATTACATTTCGGCAATACTGCGGCAAAGTGAGCCACAATTTGTATAAAATACATGCGACTGTGACTAATTTTAAATTTTATTTTAAATTTTAAACTTTAAACCGCTACCTCTGAGTTCTGGCGAAAAAATCTGAGATGCCACTTTTGAGTCCTGCTTGATTTGAGTCCTGCCTCGTGTGAGTCCCGCCTCATTAGAGTGCTGCCACATCAAATTCCTCCATATTTGAATTTAGAAGAAAATAGTTTTAGCGTTTGAGTGTGCGAACGGCCCTGCCTGATTTAGATACCCCGGTAAGGACGGCTCTTAAGCCTGCCTCCGGAGAACTGGATGCAGGTAAGAGGCAGGAAAAACTGCCTCGGAGGCAGGAGGAAGGGTGGAGAAAGGTAAAACTGACTCGGAGGCAGATAGGAAGCAGGTGACCCTGCCTCCTATGTTAAAGCATAGACAAAGGAGGCAGGTAGGAGGCAACTAAAACTGCCTTAGAGGCAGAGAGGAGGCAGGTAAAACTCCCTTGAAAGCAGGAGGCAGGGTGGAGGCAGGTAGGAGGAAGGGTGGAGGAAGGTAAAACTGCCTCGGAGGCAGAGAGGAAGCAGGTGGCCCTGCCTCCTATGTTAAAGCATAGACAAAGGAGGCAGGTAGGAGGCAGCTAAAACTGCCTTAGAGGCAGGGAGGAGGCAGGTAAAACTCTCTCGAAAGCAGAAGGCAGGGTAGAGGCAGGTAGGAGAAAGGGTGGAGGAAGGTAAAACTGCCTCGGAGGCAGATAGGAAGCAGGTGGCCCTGCCTCCTATGTTAAAACATATACAGGTTAGGAAGCAGGTAGGAAGGAGGCAGCTAAAACTTCCTTAGAGGCAGGGAGGAGGCATGGTGGAGGCAGGTAGGAGGCATGTAGGAGGCAGGTAGGAAGCAGGTAGGAGGCAGCAAAATTTCCGATAGAGGCAGGTAGGAGGCAGGCAAAAACGTTTTTCCCAAATGAGGCTTGCCGTCTTTACTCAGGATACTGCCAGAAATTGCGTCACAAAACGATTTGATGAAACAAAAAACTTGTTAAGAAAACTGTTTTAATAAAAGTATGACTTTGCTAAAATGAATTAAACAATCGATTACTTAATTAAAAGCGATTTATAGTCATAGTCACACCAACTTTTAGGCTTGTTTTGTTTTATAGGCAAATTAAATTTTTCTGACTTACAAACGTTTATGTTTCATTAGTCGCTTCGTTCTCCACTAAAGACCTTGTTACAAAAACTAAAAGTGGCCATGTTACTTCTGCTGGTGACAGTTTTATTAAAATTTAATTTACTTTATGATTTATACTAAAAAATTAAACCCCCTCGATAACCTACAATGGGGATTACGCCACTTTGGGGGTCGTGGTTGATTTGGTTTACCAAAACCGCCATTGCCACCTTGGTGAGGTAATTGCCACACCATGTGTTGTGTGCATGGTGGCTTGCCGCGCTGAGGGGGCTAAGGCCCTTACCGTGTCGCCATTGGGGCCTCGCCCACAACCGGAGGGTAAAGCCTATCTTTTCATACATTGTTGTGCAACCAAAAGATAAGCATTCCTCCCACGGTAAGGTGAATTCCGACTAAACGTAGGCCTAGGGACTAGATGTGAGATAGGAAAAATAAATTATCCTTTTATGCTATCTAACTATCATATTATTATTTAGTTAACCTTAGTTTACAATTTGGTTTTTTTTATTATTTCCTTTTCAATATTATTATTACATATTATTCTCATACAAAAATGTAAAACTCACATCTGCTCCCTAAAATCCCCTGATAGGGGTGGGGCCTTTGACTAAAATTCTACATTAACAACAGTGCTGATATAGCGTATTAGACGGCAAAATGGAATATCCATCGCCGGCCCGCTTCAGCTATAAAAAAATATATCAATTTAAAAAATTACTGGCAACAACCTAAAAAAACGTAATTTTGCAGATATAAAAAGTAGTTCAATTGGATAAAACACCTCCAGTTATGCTTAAAATTTAATTGAATGATCGATGGACTTATGAATCAAAATTTAGTTTTAAATGGTTTCAGTTTTGTTAATATAAACCAAAAAATTATTTTTTAAACATTTTCAAAACATACTTAAAAACGATAAGTTTCTACATGTTAAATTAAGCTTTTGGCTGTGGACTTTCACCTCGCACCCACGGAAGATGGTACTTGGCTGATCCTTGAGCGATTACGTTTAGAGCTGATTCTTGGATCAGAGTAATGAACTCAGCGAAAAATTAACAACATAAGTTGCTAAAAAAAGGTCAAGTTTATATTGCTGACGCACAAATAAGAAGTTGCAAGATGCAAAAATCAATTTATTGTTATGATTTATGTAAGTTTGCCCTGTAAATTAATTTTTTGCCAAGACTCAAATGTGGCAGAGCCTAAATTAGGCAGAATCGTTCGCGAAATTGCATTAGGAATGATTTTCTCCCAGGACTGAAGTGTGGCAGGACTCAAATATGGCATTTGAGATTTTTTATCGGGACTCCAATGTAGCACGACTTAAATGTGGTAGAATCTCTACAAAAATGTGCATATTAAAGTTGATCCCGACTGGAAAAAAAGAAGAACAAGTTGTAAGTAAAAACGGTTGTAACGCGAAAATAATAAGTATAAGTTGAGTTGAGTTGAGAATTAGCCGAACTAGATTATGATTTACAGTAGACAAGTCCACAGTACACAACAGTACACAAGGGTACACAACAACACTAGGGTATTGCTGCATGTTTGAAAAATAAACAAATAAAACATAAATTCAAATGACAATTCAAAAATTAAATCTAAATAGTACCATTTTTAATTAAATTAATCTTACCTGTTTGCGCAAACCGCTTCCTCCGGTTTGCACACCAAACAACGTCAAAGGCATTCTAATGGTCTGCTCAGAGTCAGTTCTTCGAAATGGATCTAAATAAATAAGCGATCTTCAATAAGATTGCGACACGGTTGTATGGCTCAGTGACAGAACGCTTGCCTTTTAAGCCCGAAATTTACCGCGATTGACTCCCGACTAACAAACATGTTTTAACGCTTTTTTTAGACAAACAATAATTTTATACTTATATTGGGTTTTTTTTGTTTTGAATTTATATGAGTTCCGAGTTAGGGCTTTGCGTAGGCTGCTTAAAATTAAAATTAAACCTTAGAATTTCATATGACGATTTAGGCCAATTCGATAGAAGTTAGTAACGATTTAAAAACATAATAGGATATTTTGTTAGGTTTCTATAGTTTTCTCGCATTGCAAATAATTTTTTCAACATAAAAAAATTCGACCTTTAAAATGACTTTCAATTTTTAAATTTGGTTTGATTTGTGACATAGTATTTTTAAAAGTTTTGATTTGGAATTAAAAGTTTCTGCTTGTTTAGGGTTCATATTTCGATTTTGCGCGTTCTTTAGAGTTTTCAGCTTAAACGTTGAAACACCAGAGGTCTTTTTGCGCAAAAAAATAGTCCGTTTTGGTTAATTTATACTTTAAATAGAAAAAGAAAAAGCAAACTATGTTATTTATTTCGCATAAAGCAGGATACGCAAGGCCGATGTTATTCAGCACAAATGGCGCAACCAACTATTTCATTTAACAATATTAACAAAAAATATTATCACAATGCAGTGCGTCTCAGCGGGGACTTAATCCATGGACCTTTAAACGTAAGATCTGCCACTGCGCCACAGCCTCGACAATTGTGTTATGATTTTTGTAATATTCCAATGTTGAAACATAAATTAAATTAAATTAAGTCAATTTGCTAACGAATTTTGAGTCTATGAAGAATAACGAAAAAAATTTAAACGTACAGAAAGGTCTCGAATAATGTTTTGCATAATGATATATCAGCAAAAATATATAACATAATATTATTATGTTATATATTTTTGATATCAGTAAAAGGAGGTGAGATAAAACCAAACTCAAAAATATACTCAGAAACTTATTACGAGAAATAACTTTTAAACAAAAAAACATATAAAACAGTAAACTATAATACAAAAAAATTAAATGCATTATAGAATAAACTGAATAATAAATTCATCAACCCATTAATAAAACGTAAATCTCCTCCCAATTTTCTACTAAATTTTATCATTAAAACCGTTGATTTTCTAACGGTAAAATGTAGGAGTCAAATTGGGAAAAGATGAACCTTTTTTATGGATTTATAAATTATTATCCAGTTTTTTTAAGATGCATTTAATTTTTGTAATATAGTTTATCCTTTTTAATGTTTTTTGTTTAAAAAGGAGTTTATTTTGGTGTCTGTTTTTATCTCGCTTCTTATCAATATCATTATGCAAAATACTTTTTCAGACCTTGCTGTACTATCGAATTTCCTTCGTAATTTTTTATTGTTCGTGTTATTTACTCAAGCAAACGCTACAATGCTTATTTTGTTTAAATATTTAACAGCTTTTTAAACGATTAAAGATGTTACAATTCATGCTTTTTAAGTCTATTTTTTTAGATATTTTTTGTTTGCGCCCATGAGGCATCAATGCCCTTTTCAATTTGATAAAATTCGATGTATTTATATTAATTACATTTTCAGGAATAGTAAACGGAATTTTTCTACGGCAATAAACTGTACTTATAGAAACAAATTTTATTAAATAAAATTACATGAATGATACACAGAAATTATAATTTAATAAGTACCACTAATACAAAATAAAATTCGGTTTCACAAAAGAAAGAAAACTTAATTATGAGAATAATCTGATATTTAATCATCTAGAGGAAAATCACTAACAAAATAATAAATCAAAAATCTTCCTGGCCTATATCAATGTATTCATAATTTTTTATGAACTCAAAACCATTGGTACAAAGTAGATAAATTCAAGCAAAAGATACAGAATTATACAATTTATGGTTGAAATTTTTTATCAAACTTGAAAGAATGGTTATCCTAACAAAATCCTAAATTTACTTTAAATATTTTTTAAACCAAAAATATTCTGATATTTAGTTTAAACTATTTTAACATTTTAAGAAATAAAACAGCAATTAAAAATTCTAAAAATAAAAAAAAATTCTAGCAAAAGACGAAACAAAGTTTCGAAAAAAAGCCTTATATTAAATGGAATAGTATAAAGCTACATAAGTCTAAAAACTAAATGCCAGAAAAGACTAAAACAAGTCTCTTTAAAACCTGTAAATTAATAACAGATTTTGTGAAATTTTTAGAAAAACAAAACCGAATAAAAACAATACGTGTAAAAGCTTTAGTTTGCGTTTTTTAACCATTAATAAAACTTAATTTACATAAATTTCTCTCAAAGTGGATTAACTTTTACATGAGTTAACCAGCTAAATACGACAGTATTAGTTAAGTCACACGTCGTCAAAACGATACAAAAAAGTATAACGCAAGCGTCACAGTAACCATGAAAAATTTCTGTCAAAATAAGTTATCGCATTGCGCATTAAATTTTGTAATTTATCATTATTTTTGTATAAAGCAAAACATACCGCCATATTAACGGCTTTTTAAAATCAAATATCAAGTTTTAAGTCCGAAAAACATTGAAAAATTCAGATTTAATATAAGGCGACTTTTAATTTAACAAATACATTGACAGCTAATTTGTTTTATGTAATAAATAGGAACATTAAAGAAAAAGTCGCCTTATATTAAATCTGAATTTTTCAATGTTTTTCGGACTTAAAACTTGATATTTGATTTTAAAAAGGCCGTTAATATGGCGGTATGTTTTGCTTTATACAAAAATAATGATAAATTACAAAATTTAATGCGCAATGCGATAACTTATTTTGACAGAAATTTTTCATGGTTACTGTGACGCTTGCGTTATACTTTTTTGTATCGTTTTGACGACGTGTGACTTAACTAATACTGTCGTATTTAGCTGGTTAACTCATGTAAAAGTTAATCCACTTTGAGAGAAATTTATGCGAATTAAGTTTTATTAATGGTTAAAAAACGCAAACTAAAGCTTTTACACGTATTGTTTTTATTCGGTTTTGTTTTTCTAAAAATTTCACAAAATCTGTTATTAATTTACAGGTTTTAAAGAGACTTGTTTTAGTCTTTTCTGGCATTTAGTTTTTAGACTTATGTAGCTTTATACTATTCCATTTAATATAAGGTTTTTTTCGAAACTTTGTTTCGTCTTTTGCTAGAATTTCCGCCTTTTAATGCATTGAATTCAATGTCATTTATTAAAGATATAAAACATTAAAAAATTTACTCATTTTAAAAAAACGTCATGGTCTCCTCATGATATAAATACAATTATTTTCATATCCAAAACTTCAATGTAATTTTAAGCAGTATACTATACAAAAATTAAGTCTGGGTAACTCCGTAAAATTGTATGGAACCTGAAAGAACCATATAAAATAGTGTGTTTTTCTTCTGTTTAAATTTTTTTAGTTAGACCTGATTTAACCACTTTTTTTGGAAATTAGCTTTATTTGGACTTTTGTTTTGTGCTTGATTTTTCTGGATTGATGGTTTATTTTTAAACAACAAAACCACACCATTGTAAATGGTTTTTCCAGGTTCCATACAATTTTACGAGGTTACCCAGACTAGTCTTTTCTCGCATTAAATTTTTGGAGTGATTGTAGCTTCATAGTATTCCATATAAAAAAGAGTTTTTTTCTGTTTCGATTTTGATAAATTTCCGTCTATTGAAACATTGTATCCCGCAGCGCTCACACGTCACCCAAGATTTATTTCATTTTATTTTTTTAAATATTTTTATTGTTGCCATATGGCTGCTAATTAGAGGTAAGAATATTTTTTCGCTCTTCCCGTTGAAAATTAGTAATTTTTATAAAAAGGTAAGGAATTATAATTTAAACCAAAAAAATAACCACAAGAGAATGTGTATTACTGAATGAAGCTACTTAATATGTAATTCAGTAAGGAAAAAAAGTGTCACACAAGTACCCCAGTACCTAATGCGTAACTTAGAAAAAAACTGGTAGTTTTTCACAGGAACAGAGGTTTAACTACGGGCAATAGAGCATATTCGAGAATAAAATTCAGGTGAGGGGGCAATTTAGCATCTACGTGCAAAAAATCAGCTCCAAATATTTACCACAGAAAAAAATTTTTTTGGGACCCCAAAAATTTTTTTTTTAAAAAAACAAAAAAAAGTTAAGCAAATTAAGCTTATTAGTATGAAATTCAGGTATGTTTAGCAAAAGTATTTAGGTTTTTAATATCAGAAAAGTATGGGTAATATTTTAGTAATGTAAAATGTTTAGATTTTTAATTGGCTAAAAAACTATTAAAGGTTTTGTTGATTTCGATGACGCCATCAACAACGGTTAACCGCGCAGTGACTTAACCCATTTAATATAAGGGAAAGAGCGCTCCGCGCTCTTCCCTGATTGTCAAAAACACATGCTTTTGTTTAATGTTTCATAAAATAGAAAAGATAGTTTATTTTCAGAAAAATACTTTTTTTGGTTTAGTTCGCTTTATTCAGCTAGTAATTATGATTAAAAATAGAAGCAATTAGATTTTTTCCTAAGAATGAAAAAATAACAAACAACTCAATTTATTATTAATATTTTTAAATTAGTAACTATAGTCATAAATTATGCTGAGATTTAATAAAACCTTCTAGAGCGCTCTTTTATAAATGTTAAAATTTTTGATTTTTTTAATATATTTACAAAGAAACAAAATATTCTGAAAAAGCATAGAGTTTTATGCAAGTAAAATTTTAGAATTTTAGAAATTTTCTTTTACCGAGAGTTTTTTTGAAACGTCTGATGTATTTTAATAGCTTTGTAAATTTTTAGGAAAAAATGGACTTTTACAGAGAAATCGCATGTTTATAGCCTTTGTAAAACAGCGCCTAGATATAAATATTTTATTTATTAAATTTTCAAATTTTCCAAAATTTAAAAAAAAAGATGCTAACGTATGTATCGAATAAAAAACAATAACACCCTGCCGCTTTTTCACTAAAAAAATATTCGTCTCTACATCGACAGAACGCTTTGCAAAAAATCTAGTAAAAATTAAACAATCTGCTACTTTTCAGTCCTGCTTCGTTTGAGTCCCGGAAAAAAATCACCGCGAGCTTGGTTTCAGTCCCACTTCGTTTCAGTCCCGCTTGGTTTCAGTCCCGCTTTGTTTCAGTCCCGCTTCGCTTCAGTCCTGGCGGAAAATACATTCATCAACTTGTATCATTTTCCTGCGTGAAGTCTTTTTGTACAAAATATTTGCATAATTTAAAAATATCGATTCACTCGCCTAAAATTCAGCAGGCACAGCCAGCTGTTGTTTTTGCTTTCTTAATTCCCGGATGTTATGTTTGGATACTCTATCAGGGTGAAAATAGATGAGTGGTAAATCAACAACTCGTTTTTTAAGAAAATATCACGTGCAGAAAAACACATGACACAACTAAGTAATAATTGGTTAATAACCACTGAAAACTTTTTTTTAAATTTTTCTCGCTCGCGGGTTTATTGTTTATTTCTTCCTGGCAGAGAGCGGTTACGCCCTTAATTTCAGCCTGGAAGACTTTAGCTTTAGGTATTAGCAAACTGTGAACAAGATTTAAACAATGATATTTGTCAAATTTATAATCATGTTCAGGGGCTGTTTTTTAGCCTTAATCCGTGAAAAACAAAGTTTATACAAATCAACTTGGATAGACGACCGCAATCTTCCTTAATGCTCAAAATAAATAACAATTATATACAAAGAGTTACCAGTCATCCATATCTTGGAATAATTTTGGATGAAAAATTGAGTTGGGGAGTTCATTAGCAACAAAGCTGCAAATCTCAAAAGATCAGTTTCTGCACTAAATTCCATTTTTGGTAAAAACTTTGATGTGAACAGTCTTTTAAAAATCTACAAACAACAATTATTTCCTGATTTTGGTCATGCTTTATAGATATATTATCCTCAGCAAGCTAAATACCGTTTTAGTCTTGAAACGACTCAACGTTTTGCTTTAAGAACAATTTTTCGAAACCATCACGATAATTATAAAGACCTTTTGTTTGCTTCTTCATGCCTTCCAGTCAGTTTTACTTCGCTTAGCTTTTGGGCTCGTTTAATTTACATATATCATAACGGTTTTCGATATTGGAAACAACCGTTTCACCTGACACAGAATATTAATGTACGACGAGCACAACGTTTAAAACAACATCAACATCTGTACCATTTACCGTTTGTTCTCAATCAATCAATCAAAGTTTATTCTAGAATTATTCAACAACAAAAAGTTCGTTTGGATAGATCTGACTGTTCCATCATTCGTGAGTCAATTCGTATTTGGAATGATTTAGCAGATGATATTATTGATTTAAGCAAAAACATTTTTTTTTAAATATATGAAAAATATATAAATATATAAACCTGGAAGAATTAGTTGCGCATTTTCAACTCTACTATGGCTTTTATAATATTTAATTTTGTCTATAAATTTTATATATTTTTATACACTTTTATTAATGTAATAATTATGCTTTTGTTTTATTGTATCAGTAATTTGTTTTTACTAAGTATTTGTGAGTAATTAAGATAAAATTTAATTGGGCTAATTAAAATTAAAATGAATTGGGGGTATCGTTTTCATAAACCCAAAAAGTTTATATTAATCCAAAGGGGTATGTGGTTCAATTGCATGTTAAATTATGTCTTCACAACTCCTGCACTATGCGAATAAATAAATAAATAAATAAATTAGATGTAGTTTGAGGCATATAAATTTCAGCGATATAAAAGTTGGCATTCTTCAAGAACAACCCACTCAACTGGTCACCGGAAAAATGGATTGTTTAAAACCGTTATTTTTCAAGTAGATTATCGTGATAAAACTCACAAATAACCTTTATCTTGAACTTTAGACCTTAGTTTCCTTAAACAACCTAAGCAAAATCTTAAAATCAAGCTAAATTTAATGTTTTGTTTGATTTTAAGATTTTGCTTAGGTTGCTTAGGAAAACTAAGGTCTATAGTCCACGATTCAGGTTTTTCATGAGTTTTATCGTCATAGTTATTTAAAATTTATCAGTTTTTCTAAGATTTATTAAAAAAACTATATAAATTTAATAGGTTGTTGTTGAAAAATAACGGTTTTAAACTAGTAGTTTGTTCATCCATGTTTAAAGTGATCCATCTTTCCGGTGACCACTTGAGTCATTTGTTCTTGAAGAATGCCTAAAAGTTTTGGATCAGAATTTCCATAAATTCAGGCTCCGAAATTCCCCACTTACAACTTCCATTTCTCTTTTTTAACGTCTAAATTCTCGTTGCATTTATAATATTGGTCTTTTAAAAAGAAATATAAATAGGCAAATTTTTGCAAATTTTTATGATGATTCTTACTTATTTTGTCATTATTACTACTATGTATACATACTTGGATAATTCAATAAAAGCATTGTCATTGCTAAAACGACCTTAATCGAGTTAAAACCAGCTAACAATACACAAAAGCTTGATTGTTTTTAGCTTAATCTAAATCTTAATCAAAAAAATCGATTAAGCGCCATTTTTAATACAAAATTTAACGCAATTCTCATTATTTAAAGTCAGTATCACGAGCTCTTTTTTATAGTACTGTATCTTTAGAGCATTAAGCAGGAAACTTGGAAATCCTGCTTGAAACCGTCAAACAATTTTAGGAACGTGAAGCCGAAACAAAAAAAAACGAAAACACTTCTTTGGCAATAGGTTCAGGTTTAGGATGGTTTTTTATTATCAGGCTAAGTTGTAGGTTTGTTTTACGATTTAACTTCATGTGGCTATCCACGCCAAAATCACGCAAGAGATATTGAGGTGTGGAACTGCAAAGCGCGTTTGCAACTGTCGAATCACCTTAACTTTTTGTTGGAAAGCCGCGTAAAAACTACTGAACCTACTATTAACAAACTAAACATCATACAAAACGACTAATCAGCCGCGCGCCAACTTTTGTCATGCAAATTAAACGGTGTCCGAAAAAAATACCTTCTGCAAAATATCTTCCGGGAAAAATATATTCTTTCAGCAGTAAATTATTCAGTATTATTAAAAACTTTTAAAGCTTTTTTCAAACTTTTTTATGTCGTTTTAGCTTGATCTTAAGGTTTCGCTTAGGCTTAGGAAAAAAGTTTTCTTTAGTTGAGAATTTAAAAATCTTTCAGAAGATATTCTTTCCGAAGAAATTTTGCAGAATGTATTTTTTCCGGGCGCCAATTAAGCCACATATCCTATGCAAATTATTCCTTACGCGAATTCGGTCGACAAATCCCTATTGGTGCCTGAGTGTTTATTTTAAAAAACTGGCATAAAAATTGTTACTACGATTCGCAAAAAAATGAAAAACACTATTCAAATAACTATATAAATCGCAAAATAAACGAAGCGAAATAATAATTACACCATAAAAAACCGGAGTGCAATTTCCGCTCGAATAGCATATTATAAGATCTAAGAAATGCGATTATTTCGTATTTTAGATGAGAAAAATATGGCTATTTTCTCGAAAACATTTGTTTGAAAATAAAGAAAAGAAATTGAGCACTGCTCTCTTTCAATCTAATCTTAATTATAACCCAAAAATTAGACATCGAATTATTGTGTGCGTGTATAAAAAGCAGAAAAAAACAGACAAAAACGCAAGCGTACTGGATCAAAATTGACACTTTGATAGGAAAATTTTAAACTCGTCAATTAATTTCAATACTAACTTTAACACCCTCACTATAAAACTCTCAAAAAATACATTTTTTTATTATTTCTAGATAAGAAGTGTCATTTAGATGCTATTAAAACAAAGTCATTATTTGGGAAAAATTTATAGCAGTAGTTTTATCACGTATTTTTATCAGCAGATTACGACGAGTTTTGACATTTTTGTGCTCATATAGGTTCAGTTGCTATTTTCTGCTTCAGTAACGGTCTACTTTTTTTAAATTTATATTTAGCCAATAATATTAAAAACCAACAAAAAACGTAAAAAATGTTTTTTTAAGATTTTTTACATATTCAATAATGTTTTTAAGTTTTGTTATATAGAAAAATATTTTTCAAAGTTATTATGTTACATAAATACATTTTTTTTATTTTTCACAAAACCATTATTCAAGGCTGTATAGGCTTTTTATTATTTAAATTTATTAAGGTCTCTTCGTACATCCGTACAGTTTATACTGCACAGGTTCAATGGTGAAATCATTTTGCAATACACCTCAAAAATACATCACCGCCCTTTTTTAAGGCTTGCTTGAATTAATGTAATTATGAAGTATTAAATAATTTCAAAATACCCGAAGGGCGAAAAGCCATATAAATTTAATGCGAAATTTAATTTAAAGCCATTAAACAGAGCTTTAAATTTAATGCAAGTTTTTAATTTCACGTC
>JASAMX010034354.1:0-19391 GCA_030248175.1 Microlaimidae sp. YZB2_3
AGGCAAGATGACGAATTTCGTATGCGAATTTGACGGGGATCTAGATCATTTTGGATGTACAAACAAACTCCACCACCATTTTGATTCCGGTCCTTGCGGAATAAACGATAACCTGGTATGCTGTAATTTGTATCAGCACTTGAGGGATGTATTTTTGTTTCTTGTAATGTCATAACCGCAATTTCATAGGACTGCACAAGTGCTTTTAATTCATCAATTTTTCCACCCAACGAATTTATATTTGCCGAAAAAAATTTTGGACCAGGTGGCATAATGTTACTACTATTTTCATATGAGTTATTATTAGTATGTGCACTTGAAATAGAAAACGAAAATTAGAAAAAGGCCACTGTACATTAGATACTATTGGTGCATTTATTTAAGGATTTGCAACACTTGGCGGCCTACGAAAAGTTGATAAACTGCTGTCCAAACTTGCCTGAGGTGGGTCATGCCTATTAGTTTTATAGGTGTTGAATAAAACCGCAACGCATCTTCTTCGACTGTTGAAGAGGTAAAATTAAGAGATTTACAAAAATAAGACTTACCGATAACACCAGTGTTATTTTTTAGGTTTGGGGCACCTTGAAATGAGCCAAAATGAATCCAATCACAATCCCAACAACGCCAAAAACTCTTACTTTAAACACAGCTTTTTTTTATGAAAAAAAAAGATCAATGAATGAAAAATCAAGATCAGAGTACAAAAAAATTTGCAAAGCATACAAAAATAAAGTTAGGAATTTTAACACTAATAAAGAAACAAAAATTTTTAATTCAGAGGATTTAAACAATTTTTTAAATTTGTTAATAGTAAAATTGAAACAAAACAAACTATCCCACCAATTAAAAGAGACGATGGGACTTTTGTAACTGAAGAGTTTGAAAAATTGAACTTTTTGGAAATTATTTTGCTTCTGTTTTTACTGATGATGATAATACTTTACCAAATTTTAATCCACCAAATATTGGGAAGTTGGACAATATGGTATTTACCACAAAAAAAGGTATTTAAAGCCCTAAAAAACCTCCCAAACAAACTGTCTTGAACACTTGACTGTTTTCCAGCTTACTTTTTAAAACGCTTGGCTAAAGTTATTGCTGAACCTTTGGCAATAATCTTTCAGATGTTTTTTGATTTTGGGGAATTACCACTTGATTGAAAAATAGCTTTATTAAACTTACTGTTTAAAAAAGGCACCAAAAGCCAAAATTAAGAATTATCGTCCAATTTCACTTACATCTTTTTCTTGTAAACTAGTGGAACAGCTTGTCAAAGAAAAACTTCTTGTCTTTTTACATTATCATTTTGTCAAGGTTTCAACATGGTTTTAAGGCAAAAAGTTCTACAATAACACAGCTGTTGGAAACTTTTAATGAGTGGACGCAGGCCCTAAAAGATAAACTTCTAATTGATGTCATTTACTTGGATTTTGCCAAAGGTTTTGTCACCGTGTCACATCAAAAATTGTTATATAAGTTAGAAAAATATAATGTTTCTGGTAAATTTTTAAAACGGATAAAAGAATTTTTAGTTGGGCGGGAAATTAAAGTTGTAATATATTAATGACTCAGTATCCAAATCATTTCCTGTTAAAAGTTTAGTTCCTCAGGGTTTTGTTTTGGGCCTATTTTTATTTTTTGGGTCCATTTCTTTTTCTTATTTATATTAATGAAATTGTTGTTTGTGTTAAGTACTCACAAATTAGACTTTTTGCAGATGATATAAAGTTGTTTGCAAAATCTTCATCTAAAGATTACCACATTCAAACGTTAAAACTTCAAAAAGGTTTTGGTAGAATATACAGCTGGTCACAAGACTGGCAATTGTAATTAGTAGATTATAAATGTGATGTTCTTCATATTCAAAATCATAGCAAAGAATTAATTTGTAAATATAAGCTTGGTAATAATGTACTTGCAATTACAGATATGGTGCGTGACCTAGGTGTTTATATATCTCATGATATGAAATTCTCTAAACACTGTGAAATCACAGCAAAAAAGCAATGATAGTGACATCACTAATTTTTAGAACATTCAATTCAAACTCTAGAAATAATCTTTTCAGAGCTTATAAGTCCTGTGTTAGATTAATTCTGGAGTACGCTAGTGTAGTGTGGAACCCTTATTTACAAAAAGATATAAACATTTTGGAAAAAATGCAACAAATAATTTCACTAGGAGGTTGTTTTATAAATGCAAGTGGTTACCTGTTGGTTATGAACAAAGACTGGATTACCTAGGTTTAGAAAAATTAAAGGACCAAAAAGACAAAACTGATTTGTATGAGCGGTTTAAAATTATACATAGCTTAAACAATTTGAAAGCCAATGATTTTTTTAAGTTTAACCTGCAGCCCACCTGTGGTCATAATTTTCGTCCGGATTTTTTTAATTATTTTTTTGTTTTAAGAAACTGAAGTCAATTTCTTAATAGAAGAATCAGGATTTTAATTGATTTTACAAACATTAGAATACTACCGAGAATTTAAATATGATAACAACTAATTGATTTTTAATGTAAAATTGAAGAAATACGAAGATATTGCACAATTATGCAAAAACTAAAAAAAACTCCAACCTCTTGTAAGAAAACCCGGGCCTCTTATAAGAAGCTGACGAAAAAATTCAAATCATTATATCTCGCTTAACACTTTAAATTAATTCATGATTTACTTTGAATCATATAGATCTCATTCTCTTCTATCCATATATACTTTCATTTTTAAATTTACTCCAGTATTTGGCGAGATATTTGTCTTTTTTCTTAGGAGAGGCTGGGAGCGCGTTAGGAGAGGCTGTTATGAGAGGCTAAGTTAAAGGAGCACTGTCACAAATCAAATTCCTATAACGCCCGAACCGGACTGCTCCTTTAATACCAAACCTACCTAACTCAACTTTGGTATTTAGAGTGCTCCACTACAAGGCTACAACATTTTTAAATTTCAGCTGAATCGGTTCAGTATTAAAGGAGCAGTCCGGTTCGGGCGTTATAGGAATTTGATTTGTGACAGTGCTCCTTTAACGCACCCCTGAAAAATTAGCGCGCTGAAAATTAGAAACAGCCCATCGCAGCGGTGTCAAGGACTTCTAGGTCAAGGCAAGGTCAAGGTCAGATCAAGGCAAGGGGCAGTTTTTAATTTTTAGTGCGCTAATTTTTAAGCGCGCTGAAAAAATTTTTAAACACGGCTAAACAAAGCGGAAACGCCTTTTTTAAGTCAGATAAACAGCTTTAAACGCCTTTTTTGTATTTCCTAAGCCTAAGCAAAACCTAAAAATCAAGCTAAACTTTATCATGATAGAGTTTCAGATTTTTTAGCGCGCTTAAAATTACCACTTGCGCGCTGAAAATCAGAATCTGCCAGGCAAGGCAAGGTCAGGTCAAGGACTTCTAGGTTAAGGTCAAGGCCTTATATCAAAGTCCTTGGTGGCGCCGTGATTTTGGCGCCCGGCGACAGCGCCCGGCGATAGCGCCCGTCGATAGCGCCCCTCGAGTAACTAGATTATACATTGTGCACATATCTTAAACTTTCCAAGTTTTTTGTTTCCTAACTGGTATTAATGAAAAAATTTAACAAATATAACATTTTTGCGACTTAAGTTTTTGATATTAAAGTTTTTAATTTTGATTTTGATATATTAAATATTAAATAAAGCCCACGTAAACAATAATTTTACACATTAAGCTGACGCCCGTCGTTAAATTCTTATTGATTTAACTCTTAAAGCTCAAATTCATGCTCAAAATTAATCTTTGTGACTATTTTTATAAGTTTATGTTATTTTATTTTATTTATATTCAATAGGTACATCTTATATAAAATTTTTAAATTTAAACGAGATGTAGAAAACGAGATGTGAGAAGACGTAAGAAGTCGAAATTTCCAGAAACCCTTTAAGCGTTTAAATTTACGTTTAAAAATGCACAAAAGTATATATTTCTATTTGATCACTAAAAACATCAATTTAAACAAAAACACTCTTAAACCTAAAAAGGAAAATAGAAAAAAAAACAATTTTGTTCCTTATTACAAAGTGAGTTTAAACTTAGTTTTATTCCGATTTACAATTCCTAAGGCTAAAAAAGCTGAAAAATTAAGCTAAATTGTATTATGATGCATTTTTAATAAATTACTACTTTTCAATAATTTCATTCTTTCACCATTGAATTTTAGGACATTTTTAAATGGATTAGGGATCGACCGGGGCAGGATTTTTGCTGATGCCGGGGTAGAAAATTTTGCTCTGGCCGGGGCCGGGGTAGGCTAAAAATTTAGCAGAATTTGTAATTTTGGTCATTTTTTTAAATCAAATTTTTTACTGTAAATTATTTAAATACTTATATGGAAAAGTATCCTCAGATTTCATGTGGTTATTGTGGGAGAGACACCGCGCGTTGTCGCCTTTTGTGCCCAGTCACCCTATCTGGCCAATTTCTCTGATGACGCGTGTGGAAATATTTGCTCCTGCCTTCTCGCCCGAAAGACTTTTAAATACTTGGAGTCAGGAGTAAGGTTTTTACAAATAATATTCAAAATCGAAGACAAAAAGTTTTACTTGGTACTGCACCTTTAAATACTTAGCTTTATAATAATTGCTGAACTTATTTATTTATTTATTTATTATCAACAAGTTAATACACAATATAAATGTAGAACACACTGTGAATTATACACGAAAAATAAAATACAAACAAAAATTATTTAGAGCACGGGGTAACACATGGAGAAAAACGTGGAATCGCTCAAAAATAAACTATTGCTTATTATCAATGTACTCTGATAAGAATGAAGAGTCAAGATTTTTTAATTTTTGACGAAAATTTTTAACAGATCTAGATAGAACTATATCGCTGCTTAGATCGTTCCAAAGATTTACAACTCTATAACTAAAAAAATATTTTCTGGAATCAATTCTAAAATTTTCAATTTTTTTAAGTTTACAGCCATTATTTCTTGCTCTTAAGCTAGTATCAATTTCAAAGAAATTTTCACAGTCAACGTCAACATGATTTTTTACAATTTTAAAGCACAATACTAAGTCATTTATAATTCGTCTTTGTTCCAAGCTTTCAAGCTTTAATTTAATAAGCCGATCTTTATAGCTACCAAAAGTCATGCTACATCGTTTAAAAAGGCGCTTCGTAAACGTTCTCTGAACTCCCTCTATAACGTCAACATTTTACGTAAATGAGAATTTCACACTAGAGTTTCATATTCTAAAATAGGGCGAATGTCTGTTTTGTACGCCTTAACTAATAAATATGCATTTTTAGTTCTAAAGGCGCGAAACACAAGTGCAACTTTAGTTAATGCTTTTTTAGCAATTTCTGAACAGTGATGCGAAAATTTTAAGTCATTTGAGATTGTTATTTCTAGATCCTTGACATGATTTACCCTAGTGAGGTTGACATTGATGTGAAGAAGTGCTTATAGTTTTGGTCCTATGACCTCCACTATATAACAGCAATAAGAAAAACAAAAATTTACAAACAATAAATACTAATACTGATTACAATGCATAATGTTAGTATACAGTAAATTAAGCTTTTGTAGAATAAGCTCTCGTTTAAAGAGCGCTTAAAGAAACAGCAGGAGAAGATATTTAAAAACAGTTATCAAATACACTGTAGAAGGAAATGAAATAAAATAAAAACAAAAACTGATTACCTCTGTTTGTCATAACAATTCCATCCAAAACCACGCCTTTTACAATAACGTGTTGCAAAAACTCAAACTCCCCAGCAGAAGCTTTTAAATAATTCGAACCAGGGAGTTAAAGCCTGTGCACATGTTTTTCGATGCTTCCAGTTCAGTTTTAAAGATATAATTTGCGCTTTCCTTTTCCTTCAATTAAAAATTTTTTGAAAAAAAATTCTTTTTTCTTTATTTGGAGAAAAATAATAATTATCTTCTTAGCCATTTTTTTCTGTTTGTAGAATGTAAAATTTTTCAATATGCCAAACAAAAGTTGGTTTTCATCAATATTTTTTTAAAAATCGCATATTAAAATATATTATTGTTTTTTTCGGTTGATTTTGTGAATGCAATAATGTTTTTAAACTATTTTGATTCGAAGTAGTTTTACAACCAAAACAAATTCTCATTTTTTTTGTTTTTTCAACCGATCTCAATGAAAAATGGGAACAACAATGAAAAGTATGCGTTTTGTAGGTGTTAATTAGTAAATACTTAAATATTATAACTAATTACGGATATGCCATTTAGTATTTACTGGTCTTAAGCAAATGTAGTAAACTTAATAATAGATTTCATAACTGTAGTAAAGTTGATATTGGTTTGAAGAGAAACCAGTAAATAGTGATTTATTTAGCATTGATTACTTTTTTGACCAAAACAATAGTATGAAATATTGGTTTCAAAAACCAGTAAGGTGTCTGAGAGAGTAAAAGCATATTAAGAAGTAAGCGATAAAAGAATTGTCAAGTTATACTGGTGGGAAACTATTATAGAAGAAAAAATAAAAAAATAATAAGTATACACTTATAAACATTAAAACAATTTATTATCATGAGCTAGTAACAAAAAAGTTTGATAAAATAAAAAAAGTTCTTTATAAAAAACGAAACTGGAAGATATTTCCAATAGTCAAAAAACTTACAATTTTAAAAAAATTTTCAAATACACTATAATTAAATAAAAGTAGTAGTCAATTGTGTATGGAAAGACAAGATACTCCTACCATGAAAACCGTTGAATACATATAAAGAAAAAAAAATTATTATGCAACAAAAAGAAGACCCAGCATCAATTAAATATTGGAATCAAATAATTGGGGAGCAACAATCAGCCTTCTGGAAAGAAAACTTATTAAATATAAGAAGTAGAGTAATAATAAGTTCTATAATTTAAAATTTTACATAGAGTAATAAGCTGCAGGGGAGTGGCTCTATAACTATAAAATAGTAAATTTTCCATTCTGTATGTTTTGTAAAAATGTACCATCGATAAACAACCTCCAACATTATTTTTTAAACTGTCCATCTTTGAATGAAATATGGATAAATACCTTAGAGCATTTTAGATTGAAAGAAGAGATAACATTTACTATTACGATAGAAAATTGCATATTTTTTTACAAAAATGGTGACGATAAAATAGTTAAAAAATGACAAGAATATGCTCTTTGGATAAAATACTTTATTCATATTAAAAAAACTGAAACAAATTCAAATTCTTGTGCCTTTAAAAATTTTTTAAAAACAAAAATTAAAACAATAAATACTGCAATCAAATTTAAAAAATCAAAAGATGAAAAATTACTTAAATGGAAGAATTGGTGATAAATTATACGTTTAGCCCTGTTTTACCCTACTAAAAATAATTAAATACAACATAAAAATAAAAAAAAGCGTTTTTAATCATTATTTAAAGCATAGTTTGGCAAATATTAAACATTTTATTGTGTACAATCAATATTTTAACACGAAACCTGTGATAAAAGGATTAATTTGTATGTTGTTTTTTTTTTGTAATATTCTGTATGGTATATGTATTGTAGTGATACTATTGGTATTATGATTGTTGTGATATTTGCTATTATACGTTATTATTTTTTGTTAATAAACTTTTAAAATAAAAAAAATATTTGGGCGACATATGGTAATAGAATTAATTACCATATGTCGTTTCATTACTATAAGAATTGGGTTTTTTAAAAGCTTTTTTTTTCATAATGAAATCGTTCTAATTTTTTATATAAAAATACGTACGTAACTGTGAAATTGACAAATTTTTTTAAATTTTTATTTTTTTTAAAATTATTATTGAGTAAAATATTATATTTCTATCCATTATTTTATAATTAGGGTAACTGACTTAAGTTCGGCCACCTTTTTTATTTTATTGGATAATTATTTCGTGGCTCTTTCAATCCAGCCAAGATTCAGTCTAAAAATCTAATTTTTGTTATTCCAGTGCAAAATTTGAAAATTTTTGTTATAATTAAAAAATCAGTGGAGCTGTAAACTACTTTTCCAAAGTGGCCGCAACTTAAGGCGCGTGTCATTAAGTTCAGCCACTTTGAAAAAAATGGCTATAACTATCGCTAAAACGAACAATAAATATTTTTAAAGTTGCAAATATTTCTTGTTGGATATTGTTCTTGGTACATAATATTTAGTTTTTTCCGTTTGACAACTTTTTATAAGTGATAGCAAGGTTTTAAGTATATCAAAACCTTGAAAATCCTGTTTTAAAATGTTGTGTTTTTTGTCATTTTTATTTGCGTGAAAAAAACTATATTTACAAAACACGACTTTGCATATTTCTAACGTACAGCTTTAACCATTTCAATTTGTCCGCTTACTGGACACTATTCGCACACAAACATTATGTATGACGGAGATACGGCTATTAGGTACAACATTTGTCATACAAAAATTCTACCACCGTCAGACGAAGGTTTCAGGTTTGTCATAGAAAGGTTTCACGGTTGTAACAGAGGAAAAGGTCATTACAGGAATGGGTTAATAAATTAAATCTACTTCACTTTTTTACGCTTATATTTTCTAAGCCTAAGCGAACACGCCTAGGCTTACGAACTCTTAGGCTTAGACTCAATGACTTCTTCATGTTGACGAGCTCCTGTTAGTCTCCTTCAAGCAGTTTTCTGTTTTAATAAATACGTGTAGGTGATTGATTAATAGGAGCGAAACGTATTTTTAATTAAATTATATTTTTGGTTTATTTTAGCATTTTATGCGGTTTATTAATCTATTAATTTAATTATCTTTATGCTCTTATTACAATTTTTGCTTATTAAAATTTTTTTCATGCGTTTTAGTTTCGACTGTTTTCTGTTCCTCTATTGTTTTTACTTATTTTCTTATTTTCATGTTAAAAAAAGCTGCGAAGGTAAATTTTCGAAAATAATTCCTTTTAGCCTAACGAGTTCTTTACCCGAACCAGAATGCCATTTGTCGAAGTTCATTTTACAGAAAGTCTTCTCGGGTGGGAAAATTACTGGTTTTGAAAAACACCTATTCTCATTTATAATAGTCCATGGCTTGGGCAAAGACTTCTGTTTGATTTGACGGCAAGGCTAGCTAAATTTTATTTATTGCGAAAACAGAAACTGCATCTTTAAATTAAACGAAACGAAAACGAAAATATTTTTAAATTTATAAACTAGATTATTGTAATAAATGTAAATCAAATAATTCTTAATTATTCCATTATTTTATCAGTACTATGTCAATAATGTGTGTATCCGAAATTTGATTAGTTATTTATTGGAACATTCGCTTTTAAGTTTAAACAAAGTCTGCTGCCTCTTATTTCGTTTTGTATTTAATCTCAATGAGAAGACCAAGTGCCTTTTGTATTATGAGCGTTTAGCATAAAATTTTGCTGTGATAATGGACGACCTACCTGTGCCGCGTAAGTTTGCTTACTATTTTTTTTAGTTTTGTTTTCCATTCTTACGAACTGAGTGCATGGAATGGATCAAAAACAATAAAAGCTGGCAGGGAAAGTGCATCCCTCCTCCTTAAAATTTTAGCTTCCTCTCAGAAAAATTCCGGTTTCTTCAACACAAATCGTAAATTTTTACGATTTTTATTCTTTATTCTCATTTAAGTCTATAATAAAATGTGTTGTTTTTTAAAAATACCATTTATAATTTTTAAGTGGTTGCTTTGCATTAGACATCAAACCTTCTTTTGACCCTCAACCCGTTAATTTAAAAAAAATTTTTCACCCTGGGAGAACCCGCCTCCCACTATAAATAAAGTCAGTGGTGGTCATACCCCTCCCAGATAGATATGCCCTGCCATTTGCCCGTGGTATATACCCCTCTAGTTTAGGTCAATATTCATATATCGTGGTATTTTTTGAATAATATACTTTTTTATAATTTCTTTGATTTGATAATATTTCATAATTGCATTAAAACAAAAAGATTAGTAACAGCTAAAACAGACCTGTGCACGGTCTGAAAATGCTCCCCCCGCTTTAGTCAAGGATGTGCCCCCCCCCGTTTTGTTGCTCCCCCCGCCAGAAAATGAAAAAGTACCATAAAATTATGGCGCCATTTTTGACCTATAATGACGCTATAATCGTCCAGGCTAAAGATGTCCATGTAATATTTTTTTCAAATTTCAACCTCCTTATGACATTCTCCGGACCGTAAGCTTTGCAATGATATCTCATTTAGCCCAATCCCTTGTGTGGTTGGTGAGCAAGGTAATTCCCTTTTTTAATGAAAAAACGTCCAGTATAAAGATGTCCATTTTCAATATTTAAAAAAATCATGATATTCTGGCTTTACATTACCTAATTACTCTTTCCAATAAGTTTGAGCCAATTCTGAGTCAAAAAATTTTTTTAGTTCCAAAATCCATAGGGTCCAAAATCCGCCCTTTGGTGAAAACACGTTGTCCAGTATAAAGATGTAAGTTGTTTCCATATTTCAACCCCCTTACGACATTCCCTAAGGTATAAGCTTTCCAACGATACCTCATTCACCTTAATCCTCTGGGTGGTTAGGGAGGAGTTAAGGAACACAGACACACACACACGCAGACATCACGTCTGTTTATATATAGATTTTAGACCTTTTTAACCTTATTTTTGGTTTTTCGTTCCTTTTTTCCTTTTCTCTTTTTTTTCTTTTTTTTTCTCTTTTTTGTCTCTTTTTTTCTTTCTCCTCTGCTCCCTTCCTAGGTTTTTTTATGCCAAATCGACGCACTGGCGCCTAAAATTTTGTGCCTAGGCGCCATCCTGGCGCCAAGATATTTTACTAGACACGTATTTTTTTACAGCTTTTTTTGAAGAAATAGACAAAAAATAAACAAAATGTTTAAGGTTTTCAAGGACCGATTTCTAAAGTTATTCTTGCTCTTCGCTTTGCTCAGCGCCTAATTGTTTAAAACTAATTTATAATTTATTCATTTTTCTTTTGGCATATAGGTAAAACTGCTAATTAATTATATTTTTGAACACCGAGAAATACCATTTAAAGTAAAAATCTTTAAAAAAAAACTAATTACTAAAGTTTAACTTTGATTAAAACCTACAATTATCATCGAATAAAATCCTTATTTACTGTTATATTGCAAGAATTTTTAATAATTTAGAAAAAAAATAAATTTATATTTGAATTCTTAAAAAGTAAAAAAAAAAAAGGAAAAAAGGAAGAAAAATAAAATAAGGTTAAAAGGTCTAAAATTATATAGAATAGGAATGTCTGGTGTGTGTGTGTCTGTGTCTGTGTGTCTGGAACTCTCCCCAACCACAAAGGATTAAGGTGAATGAGGTATCGTTGGAAAGCTTATACTCAGGAATGTCGTAAGGGGGTTGAAATTTGGAAACAATTACATCTTTATATGGAAAGTGTTTTCAAAGGGGGGATTTTGGACCTATGGATTTTGGAATAAAAAAATTGATGAAATTTGGCTCAATATTTAAAGACAGAATTAGGTAATGTAAAGCAGAATATATGATTTTTTTAAATATTGAAAATGGCACCTCAATATGTAATGTTTTTTCATTAAAAAGGGAATTACCTTGCTCACACAAAGGGATATTTAAATGAGATATATTGTAGTTATGCTCTAAGTATAAGGAGGTTGAAATTTGAAAAAATATTAATGGAATTTTAGCTGGATATTATAGCGTCATTATAGGTCAAAAATGGTGGATAATTTCGAGGACTTTTTCATTCTGGTGGGGGAGCAAAGAAGGGGGCACATCTTGACTTAAAGGGGGGAGCATTTTCAGACCGTGCAAGGTCTGTTTTAGCTGTTATAATCTTTTTGTTTTAATGCAATTATGAAATATTATCAAATAAAAGAAATTATAAAAAAGTATATTATTAAAAAAATACCAAGATATATGAATATTGACCTAAACTAGTAGGGTATATACCACGGGCAAATGGCAGGGCATATCTATCTGGGAGGGGTATGACCACCACTGACTTTATTTATAGTAGGGGGGCGGAATCTCCCAGGGTGAAAATTTTTTTTAAAATTAACGGGTTGAGGGTCAAAAGAAGGTTTGATGTCTAATTCAAAGCAACCACTTAAAAATTATAAATGGTATTTTTAAAAAAATAACACATTTTATTATAGACTTAAATGAGAATAAAGAATAAAAATCGTAAAAATTTATGATTTGTGTTGAAGGAAAGTCCCCGGAATTTTTCTGAGAGGAAGCTAAAATTTTAAGGAGGAGGGATGCACTTTGCCCTGCCAGCTTTTATTGTTTTTGATCCATTCCATGCACTCAGTTCGTTAGAATGCAAAACAAAACTTAAAAAAATAGTAAGCAAACTTACGCGGCACAGGTAGGTCGTCCATTATCACAGCAAAATTTTATGCTAAACGCTCATAATACAAAAGGCACTTTGTCTTCTCATTGCGATTAAATGCAAAACGAAACAAGAGGCAACAAACTTTGTTTAAACTTAAAAGCGAATGTTCCAATAAATAACTAATCAAATTTCGGATACACACATTATTGACATAGTACTGATAAAATAATGGAATAATTACGAATTATATGATTTACATTTATTACAATAATCTAGTTTATAAATTTAAAAATATTTTCGTTTTCGTTTCGTTTAATTTAAAGATGCAGTTTCTGTTTTCGCAATAAATAAAATTTGCCTTGCCGTCAAATCAAAAAGAAGTCTTTGCCCAAGCCATGGACTACTATAAATAAGAACAGGTGTTTTTCGATGCCAGTAATTTTCCCACCCGAGAAGACTTTCTGTAAAACGAACTTCGACAAATGGCATTCTGGTTCGGGTAAATAACTCGTTAGGCTAAAAGGAATTATTTTCGAAAATTTACCTTTGCAGCTTCTTTTAACATGAAAATAAGAAAATAAGTAAGAAAAAATAGAGGAACAGAAAACAGTCGAGACTAAAACGCATGAAAAAATTTTTAATAAGCAAAAATTGTAATAAGAGCTCACATAAAAATAATTAAATTAATAGATTAATAAACCGCATAAAATGCTAAAATAAACCAAACAATATAATTTAATTAAAAATACGTTTCGCTCCTATTAATCAATCACCTACAAGTATTTATTAAAACAGAAAACTGCTTGAAGGAGACTAATAGGAGCTCGTCAACATGAAGAAGTCTTTGAGTCTAAGTCTAAGTTTTCGTAAACCTAGGCGTGTTCGCTTAGGCTTAGAAAATATAAGCGTAAAAAAGTGAAGTAGATTTAATTTATTAACCCATTCCCGTAATGACCTTTTCCCCTGTTACAACCGTGAAACCTTTCTATGACAAAGCTGAAACCTTCGTCCCACGGTGGTAGAATTTTTGTATGACAAATGTTGTACCTAAACCTTACCGCGGTAAATGCTCACGCATGGCCTAAGTCGTACCTCCGTCATACATAATGTTTGTGCGCGAATAGTGTCCAGTGAGCGGACAAATTGAAATGGTTAAAGCTGCACGTTAGAAATATGCAAAGTCGTGTTTTGTAAATATAGTTTTTTTTCACGCAAATAAAATTGAACAAAAAACACAACATTTTAAAACAGGATTTTCAAGGTTTTGATATACTTATTTAAAGCCTTGCTATCAATTTAAAAAAGTTGTCAAACGGAAAAAATTAAATAGTATGTACCAAGAACAATACCCAAGAAGAAATATTTGCAACTTTAAAAATATTTATTGTTCGTTTTAGCGATAGTTATAGCCATTTTTTTCAAAGTGGCCGAACTTAATGACACGCGCCTTAAGTTGCGGCCACTTTGGAAAAGTAGTTTAAAGCTCCACTGATTTTTTTAATTATAACAGAAATTTTCAAATTTTGCACTGGAATAACAAAAATTAGATTTTTAGACTGAATCTTGGCTGGATTGAAAGAACCACGAAATAATTATCCAATAAAATAAATAAAAATAGCCGAGCTTAAGTCAGTTACCCTAATTATAAAATAATGGATAGAAATATAATATTTTACTCAATAATAATTTAAAAAAATAAAAATTTAAAAAAAATTTTCAATTTCACAGTTACGTACGTATTTTTTATATAAAAAAATTAGAACCATTTCATTATGAAAAAAAAGCTTTCAAAAAACCTAATTCTATAGTAATGAAACGACATATGGTATTTCTATTACCATATGTCGCCCAAATATTTTTTTTTATTTTAAAGGTTTATTAACAAAAAATAATAACGTATAATAGCAAATATCACAACAATCATAATACCAATATATACGTATAATTTATTACCAAAAAAAAAACAACAAAAACCCTTTATCAAGTTCGTGTTAAAATATTGATTGTACACAATAAAATGTTTAATATTTGCCAAATATGCTTTAAATAATGTTAAAACGCTTTTTTTATTTTTATGTTGTATTTCAATTAAAACACAAACAAGTAATTTTTCATTTTTTGATTTTTTTAATTCGATTGCAGTATTTATTGTTTTAATTTTTGTTTTTAAAAAATTTTTAAAGGCACAAGAATTTGAATTTGTTTCAGTTTTTTTAATATGAATCAAGTATTTTATCCAAAGAGCATATTCTTGTCATTTTTTAACTATTTCATCGTCACCATTTTTGTAAAATAATATGCAATTTTCTATCGTAATAGTAAATGTTATCTCTTCTTTCAATCTGAAATGCTCTGAGGTGTTTATCCATATTTCATTCAAAGATGGACAGTTTAAAAAATAATGTTGGAGGTTGTTTATCGATGGTACATTTTTACAAAACATACAAATGGAAAATTTACTATTTTATATTTATAGAGCCACTCCCCTGCACCTTATTACTCTATGTAAAATTTTAAATTGTAGAACTTATTATTACTCTACTTCTTATATTTAAAAAGTTTGAAGGCTAATTGTTGCTCCCAAATTATTTGATTCCAATATTTAATTGATGCTGGGTCTTCTCTTTGTTGCATAATAAAATTTTTTTCTTTATATGTATTCAACGGTTTTTATGGTAGGGGGTATCTTGTCTTCCCATACACAATTGACTACTACTTTTATTTGATTATAGTGTATTTGAATAAATTTTTTAAAATTGTATAGTTTTTTTGACTATTGGAAATATCTTCCAGTTTCGTTTTTTATCAAGAATTTTTTTTTATTTGGTCACAGTTTTTTGTTACTAGCTCATGATAATAAAGTGTTTTACTGTTTATCAGTATATACTTATTATTATTTTATTTTTTCTTCTATAATCGTTTCCCACCAGTATATTTTGACAATTCTTTTATCGCTAACTTCTTTTATATGCTTATTCCTTAACCTTCTTCTTCGTACGAAATATCCCTTATATTCTCTTGAACAAATAACCCATTATAACTAGAGCCCTATTAAATATAATTACAACCACACACCTACCCATTTCATAGATCGTGAAAAACGGTAACTACTTGTAATGATTCTTTTACTCTCTCAGACACCTTACTGGTTTTGAAACCAATATTTCATACTATGTTGCAAAAAAGTAATCAATGCTAAATAAAATCACTATACGTTCTCTTCAAACCAATATCAACTACTACAGATGAAATCTATATAAGTTACTACATGCAAGACCAGAAATACTAAAGCATATCCGATTAGTATAATATAAGTATACTAATAACACCTACAAAACGCATACTCATGGCCCATTTCATGAGATCGGAAAAAACAAAAACTAGAATTGTTGGTAAAACTACTTCGAATCAAAATAGTCTTTTACTCTCTCAGACACCTACTGTTTGAAACCAATATTTCATACTATTGTTGCAAAAAAGAATCAATGCAAATAAATCACTATTTACTGTCTCTCAAACCAATATCAACTTATGAGCAGCTGAGAAATTTATCACGAATCAATATCACATTTGCTTAGAACTAGAATACCAAATGCATATCCTATAACCAAGCTATAATATTTAAGTATTTACTAATTAACACCTACAACAAAAACCATACTTCTATTTTGTCCCATTTTTCATTGAGATCGTGAAAAAACAAAAAAAATGAGAATTTGTTTTGTAAAACTACTTCAATCAAAAGCAGTTGAAAACATTATTCATTCACAAAATCAACCGAAAAAAGCATAAATAATACTTCAATATGCGAATTTTCAAAAATATTAATTAAAACCAACTTTTGTTTGCACAATCGAAAAATTCATCCAACAGAAAAAAAAATGCTAAGAAGATAATTATTATTTTTCTCCAATAAGTAAAACATTATTGCATTCACAAAATAAACAGAAAAACAATAATATATTTTAATATGAAAAAAAATAGATGAAAACAACTGTGGCATATGAAAAATTACATCTACAACAGATAAAAGAATGCAAAATTATAATAATTATTTTCCCAAACCAACCATAGAAAAAACAAAACAGAAAAAAACAAAAATAAATCTCTCCAAATAAAGAAAAAAAATTCAAAAAATAAGAAGAAAAGAAAGCGCAAATATATCTTAAAAATAACCAGCATCGAAAAACATCACAGCTAACTCCCTGTCGAATATTTTAAAAGCTCTGCTGGAGTCGAGTTTTTGCAACACGTATTTAAAAGGCAAGCATCAAAAACATGGCACAGCTCTAACTCCCTGTTCGAATTATTTTAAAAGCTTCTGCTGGCAAGTTTAGTTTTCAACACGTATTCAAAAGCGTTTTAGTTTAAAAAATTTTAATTGAAGAAAAGAAAGCGCGAAATTATATCTTAAAACTGAACTGAAGCATCGAAAAACATTGCACAGCTAACTCCCTGTCAATATTTTTAAAAGCTCTGCTGGAGTTCGTTTTTTACAACACGTATTGTAAAAGGCGTGTTTTTTTTGGATGGAATTTTTATGACAAACAGAGGTAATCATTTTGTTTTTATTTTATTTTATTTCCTTCTACAGTGTATTTGATAACTGTTTTTAAATATTTTGCAACCAAAAACAACAAAACAAAAACAAAAAAAAAAAAAAACAAAAACAGAAGAGACAAAACAACACAGCACTCCTGCTGTTTCTTTAAGCCTCTAAACCAGAGCATACCCTACAAAAACTAATTAATTATATACACAATACACATAAAAACAATAAAAATATATATTTTAAAAATTCATTCATCATACACCTATTACAGATATATACAAAAGAAAAAATACCAAAAATATAACACAAGCAACTAATAAAAAGAATAAGCTAAGTTATTAAATTACTGTTCTTCGGTCTATAATTTTTGAAAAATAAATATATCTGTGAATGTTTTCCCAGTTTGTGTCGTTAACTAAAATCTATTAGTATACGCTACTGGTTTAGCGGTAAGTTTTCTAATGGTTGAAAATTTTGGATGGGTTTACTAAATTTCTTTTATTTTTGTATTTCCAAAACCAAAAAACAAAAAAAAAAAAAAAAAAAAAAAAAAAAAAAAAAAACAAACACCAACCAAAACAGACTTTTTTTGCTTATGACAAATAAAAGCGCACCATTTTGCTGAAGGATTTTTTATATTTCTTATCCTAACATTTTAATTTTAAACGTTTTATCTATTGTTTATATATGTTATATGTTATATTGCCTTTATACACTTACACGCCCCGCTTTGACGCCCGCATTTAATATAGGCATATACACGCCTGCATTTTTGAAGCGGTATTGTCGTTATCAAGAAGTAGCACAATGACGACCGTAAGCGCCAACAATAACATTTGCTTTGAGTGCTATACTTTAGGCCTAGATGTTAACCGCGTTTATTAAATTACAATTACAAAAATGATTTCGAAATAGGCTCAAGAGATAATTTGTACGACAGTCAAATGTTGAAGGTAAATATTACGCTGGTCAAATTACGTGAAGCCAAAAAGAAATGCATAAAAATATATTGAATAAGTATTCGATTTAACCCGTTCCCGTGATGGCCTCTTTCCAGTTGCAACCGTTAAATCTTCGTACCACAAAGGTAAAATCTTCGTCTCACGGTGGTGGTATTTTGGTATGATAAATGTCGTATACGTAAACCTTACCGCGGTAAACTCTACGTATGACCTAAGTCGTACTTCCGTCATAAATAATTTTTTGTGCACGAATAGTGCCCAGTAAGCAAGCAAATTGAAATGGTTAAAGCTGTACGGTATAGCAATATGCAAATTTTTTCAACATGAAATATCTTACGTAATACACTGTATCTGTAAGATAAACGGGCTATTGCTACCGTAGAGCTTTAACCATTTCAATTTGCTCGCTCACTGGGCACTACTGGCGCGCAAAAACTATGTATGACGGAAGTACGACAAAGGTCATACAGAGGTTTCAGGGTTGTAACCGAGGAAAAGGCAATCACA
The DNA here is from genome assembly GCA_030248175.1 of Microlaimidae sp. YZB2_3. NCBI lineage: Eukaryota > Metazoa > Nematoda > Chromadorea > Desmodorida > Microlaimidae > Microlaimidae sp. YZB2_3. The sequence goes on from JASAMX010034354.1 coordinate 18,300, forward strand.
GGAACGGGTTAATATATATCCATTTTTGCGTTATTCCATAGCGTTATTATTCTCTTGAATTCTTGACCACTGAATGTGTTTTTTAATGGAACGTTTTCATTCAACTTTTCATCAGTATTAAAGGCCTCAAATCAGCCAATTGGATTAAAATTACAACGCTATGGACTAAATTTCAGCCAATAAACACTGAGCCATCGAATGTTTTATGCTTTGTACGCCGCCCCGATGTATGCGCCGCGTTTTTACTTTATCCATTTTGATTTCCGACACTAAATACCTAATCGCATATTACTAATTTTATCCAAAATTAGAGGTTCCTTATAAATCGACTTGATGCCTTTTTAAGGGTGAGTTATTGCATTTTTAACATCAAAAATATAATTTGTATACTGAGCGCACCATAACTTGAACCCTGATTTTTTTTCTACGTGACGCTCGTGAAGTTTTGCCGCGTATTACCTTGGATTGCACGCGCACAATTTTGTAACGCTTAGTATTTTTTGTCGGTTCACGAAGATTAGGCCGACGACAATAGATCGGTGGACATTAGATCGTTGAACACTAGATCGCTGGAGAATATATCTGAGAGACAATAAATCGTTGGAGATTAGATCGTTGACAGTAAAAAAAAACCTTAAAAATTGTCTTATTTGTTAAAAAAACACATTATTTTGGAAACAATAACTTTTTTAAGCAATTTTTTATTTATTTAAATAAAAGTAAAAAAGTAACTTTTTACAACACTGCTCCAATCAATTAAATATATCATAAAAATAAAGAAAAAATGTACCTTCATATACTGATCAGATACATTTACTGTCTTTATTAAGGCACGCCCCAAGTGATATGCGAGCCAGTTAAAACGTGTAGTTGCTGTTAAGCGGTGCTCTAATAAGGGCACGACCTTATTAGGGTCATATGGGCTCATTTAAGGCACTTTAAGAATCGATTAAAAACTGCAAAAATATTCATAAAACTCCAAAAACGTGGTTATATCTAAAAACTAAAACTTATAAATTAAGAAGCGTAATCTTTTTTATCTGTTCTTGTTTTAGATTATTACTAGCAAATTGATATCAATATTTATTTAGT
>JASAMX010034356.1:0-14183 GCA_030248175.1 Microlaimidae sp. YZB2_3
ATGGGCCTTAGGGGGGTAGGTCTCAGAGGGGGTGTAGGGGTGGGGTGCCCCCCCCCCTACCCTCTCCCCCCTTCGGTGACCTATGTTTATTAGTGTATTTAAAAAGATAAACCAAGGGTACGCTATTCCCCTTAACTGTCGAAAATTTCCACATCCTAACGTAAAACCGCATCCCCTAGTCGTCAGAGGTAGGTGATTTGTTGTTGTTGTTGTTGTTGTTCATAGCCCGGGCATCAGGTTATGCCCTCTACGAACCTGACCGCATCCACTGGTCTTTCCCGACTTACCCCAGGTTTAAGAGGAGATTAAGAACAGTCTGTTTCCCTAGCTTTAGGGGGGGTCTTGTCATTCTGTGGTTGGATAAATTTAAAATGTTTATGAGGACTGGACAGAGGGGTCCGGAGTGGGAGGAGGGTTAAAATTTGAGAAACGCATTTTACCACATCCTTTTGTTGATATTTTTTATCAAAAAAATATGGGGACTAAAACTGCCGGCCGGTTTTGCATATAATCTAACATTTCACAAAAAATGCAACAAAAATCGTGGGTTTTTTTTATCAAAAACTAATATCTAGACAAAATACTATGTTATATAAAAAACAATTATTAAAGTAAAGTTAAAAGTACGCATGTTTTATATAAATTTTGCAGACCTGTGCACTTATTGAAGGATTCCCCCTCTGGCCTAAAAATGAAAAAGTATCTAAAAATATGGCGCCATTTTTTGACCTATTATGACGCCATCATCGCAAAATTTTTGCAGTTTTTAGCCTATTTCAATGCATTTTAAGCCATTTAAGACTTATTTTTACCTTAATTCCGGTTTTTTGTCCCTTATCCCTTCTTGTTTTTCTTTCTCCTCTGCTTGCCCCCCCCCCCTGTGTAAAAAAAGCTGCCCCCCTGTTTTGGAATTGGCCTTTCCCCCCAATGAAACCCTCCCCGGAAGGAGGGGGGCAGTGCACACGTCTGCTTTTTGTAAAAAAAGTAAGCTTACTGAAAAGGAAATTGCTCATGTTCAGATTCAGAATTTCCTCAAAAAACGTTAATTTGTTCATTTTTAAAAGATCGAATGAATCTTTTATTCAGTTACAAAGATATTTCAGCAAAAAAGTTACAAGGTTTTGGGGAACATAGTTAAATTTTCACAAACAATTATCAAATTAAAAGTCAAAAATTTAACTCTGTACCACAACTTTAATAGAATTTTGACATTATGACATGCAGACGTGTGCACTGCCCCCCCGGGGTTAAAACGGGGGGCGGCAATTCCAAAATGGGGGGGGGGCACGGGGGGGGGGAAACTTTTTTGAAACGGGGGGGGGGAAATTAAACGGGGGGGCAAGCAAGGGGGAAAGAAAAAAAAGAAAAAAAGGAGAAAAAGAAGCAAAAGGGAAAAAAGGAACAAAAAAAGCGAAAATAAGGTAAAAATAAGTCTAAATCAGGGACGTAGCCAGGGGGGGGCGGGGGGGGCGGCCGACCCCCCCCCCCCCCGAAACGGTCGGACAGGAGGAAAAATAGGGATAGTGGTGCGGGGCGGGGGGGCGGCCGCCCCCCCGAAATAGTCGCCGGATAATAAAATTTGGGGGTTTTCAGAGGCTAAAAATTCAAAATTTTCTAGCGCCTGTGCCTCGCTAATCGCTCGGCGCCAAACTATAAAATAATTTTAGTACCCCAACGGACCCCAAAAACCAAAAATTTGTTTCGCTTCGCGTCGCTCAGCGGTCACTTTCTATAGTATAATACGTATATATCTCGTTATTTATGTTGCCTGATGCTAATGTTATTTCAAAGTTAGTACAATAATTTTTATAAGTAATAAGTACTACACAGAAAGCAAAACAAACAATCATATTGGTTGATTTATGTACCTCCCCCCTCCTAAATTTTCCTGCCGCCTATAGCATTAGCTCGGATTTTTTTCATATAGGTAGGTACCCTAGAAAACATGGAGCCGAGATGCTGCTCATGTGCTTTGGTTTACAATGTGGGTTTAGCCAAGGGGTCTGAAACTAACGTCTCTAAATTCCTTTTTTTGTGAAATCCAGGCTCTGCCAATGTGTGCTTATTTAATTTTTAACTAAGAAAACATGTTTTGACCGCTAAAAACATTAGATAATTGGTTATTAGGCCAAAAACAGTGTATTATACAGCTTCATCTACGTTTATCTCTGTTTTTTTAACGTTTTCAAAAATTAAGGGGGGGCTCCGCCCCCCCCCCAAATTTTCCGGGGGGGGGGGCTCCCCTTCCCCCAAGATTTTTTTTGTACTACAATCCGCCCCCCCCCCCCAACATGAAACTCTGGCTACGTCCCTGCTCTAAAATGGCTTAAAGTTTATTAAAATAGGCTAAAAACTGCAAAAAATTCGCGATGATGGCGTCATTATAGGTCACAAATGGCGCCATAAATTTAAAGTACCTTTTCATTTTTTGGCGGGGGGGCAATAAAACGGAGGGGGCAAATCTTCCAATAAAACGGGGGGGGGCATTTCCAGACCGTGCACAGGTCTGGGACATGGGTAATGTAATATAGAATTTTGCATTAGAATCATATATGAACACGATCAAAAAGCTAGGGGGGTGTTTACCCCGGGTAAATGAAATTTCAAAATCTAGGAGGGGGTTCTAGGGGAGGTCGAACCCCCCTAGCTTTCTAGGGGGTCGTCGATCCGGGGTGGAAGATTTCAAAACCTAGAGGGGGGTCAGGTGGTCAAACAAAATACTTTTAAACCATTAAATATTTAATAATAGTTTTTTTATAAGATAATACTACATTTTATTGAATAAAAAGCAATATTTAGGTATAAAAAGGGTGTAAAAACATGAATTTGTGTTAAAAATTCACGTTTTTGCAATAAAATTTAGTATAAAAAAGTACTTAAAATTTTCTCAAGAGGGGGGGTCAGATTTCAAAATCTAGAGGGGGGTCAGGGGTAAAAAATTTGAAAATTTAGAGGGAGGGCCCCCCTGGATTTTTTTTCTAGGGGAGGGGCCCCAAAATTTTTAGTCTAGGGAGGTGGACCCCACCCTACCCCCCCCCTTTGTTCATCTATGATTAGAATGATTCAGTAGAACCAAAATATTAAAAAAAAAGTAGGTTATAAAAACCGGATAGAAATATGTCATTAGCAGGAGCTGATTCAGACTTGTGCACTGCACCCCAGGTTTTATTAAGGGGCAATCATAGATGAACAAGAGGGTGGTATGGTGGGGTCCACCTCCACCCCCCCCCCCAGCCTCACAATTTTAAGACCTCCTCAAGAAAAAAATCAAGGGGGCTCCCTCCAAATTTTTAAATTTTTTACTCCTGACCCCCCTCTAGATTTTGAAATCTGACCCCTCCCCTTTTCAGAAAATTTAAGTATTTTTTTATACTAAACTTTCTTCCAAAAACGTGAATTTTAAACGAATTCATGTTTTTACACCCTTTTTATACCTCAATATCACTTTTTATTCAATAAAATGTAGTATTATCTTATAAAAAATTTATTATTAAACCTTTAATGGTTTAAAACTATTTTGCTTTGGAAATTGGACCCCACCTGACCTCATAGATGAACAAGGGGGGTAGGGTGGGGTCCAACCCCTCCCAGCCTCGAAATTTAGCCCCCCTCCCCTCTAAAAAAAATCCAGGGGGCCCCTCCCCCAAATTTTCAAATTTTTTACCCCTGATCGCCTCTAGATTTTGAAATCTGACCCCCCTCCCCTCTCCATAAAAGTTTATATACTCTTTTATACGAAATTTTATAGGAAAAACTTGCATTTTTAACACAACTACATGTTTTTATACCCTTTTTATACCTAAATATTGCTTTTTATTCAATAAAATGTAGTATTATCTTATAAAAAAACTATCATTAAACCTTTAATGGTTAAAAGTATTTTGTTTTGGAAATCGGACCCCACCTGACCTCCCTCTAGGTTTTGAAATCTTCCACCCTGGGTCCCGACCCCCCCCTCCTCCCGCCCCATTTTTAAGTATATTTTTTATTTACTGTCAAAAACACGGTTTTTTAACTAAAAAGAATGTTTAAATACACTTTTTAGGCCTAAATAAGCAAATTTAGTACATAAAATTTAATATTAGACCTTAAAACACTTAAATTATTGAGTTAAAAAAATTTTGTTAAAAAATTGGACCCCCCTGCCCCCCCCCCGAAATTTGAAATCTCGCACTCAGAGTCAACCCCCCCCCCCTAAAAAGCCAGAGGGCTCCAGACCCCCCTGGACGCCCCCCTAAAAAATTTTGGCCTCCCACCCAGGGGTAGACCCCCTCCCAGCGGACCCGACCAAAAAAACCTATGGGGTCGACCCCCCCCCTAAAAAGCTAGTGGGGGTTCGACCTCCTCTAGGACCCCCCTAGATTTTGAAATGTCATTTACCCAGTGTAAACACCCCCCTATCTTTTTGACCGTGTTCATCTATGGGGGCAATTTTTTTGAAACGGGGGGGGCAATAAAATAAGGGGGCAAGCAGGAAAGAAAGAAAAAAAAAAGAAAAAAAGGGAGAAAAAAAGAAAAGAAAGAAAGGCGAAAAAGGGACAAAAAAATGAAAATAAGGTAAAAATAGATCTAAAATGGCTTAAAAACATTGAAATAGGCTAAAAATTGCAAAAAAATCGCGAAGATGGCGTCATACTAGGTAAAAAAGACGTCATAATTTTAGGGTACTTTTTCAATTTTTTGGCGGGGGGGAGGCGAAGACAATAAACCAGGGGGACAACCAATAGAGCGGGGGCATTTCCAGAACGTGTACAGGTCTGCCGATTGTTATGCTTTAAGCAGTTGAAGTATACATATTTAAAAAAAAATTGGGGTTATTTCCCAAAAACTACCAATTTAGTGTTTTAATACAGAAATATGGACCCCTTACATGTTTGGTGGGCGTCGTTCGTACTTCAAAAATTGTGTTTTTTTTTTGGAGGGAAGGGGATTGGCAGTTTTGAGGTTTTTTTGTAGAAGGAATGTATATAGTATAGTATATTACCTACCTAGCAATCTTATGGGTGTATCACGATAAATGTCCACTTTTGATTTTATATCATCAGAATTTTGGGAAGTATTAATTTTCATTGCAGTTCTAAAAAGATAAAATTTACTTTTTGAATCTTTCGCAGTCATAGTGGAGGAAGGGGCATTTAGCCATTCCCCCTTGTGGATTTCCAACAAGCAATAGATAGAATGCATTGTTTTAGAAATAAGCACTGGATAAAATGCATTTTTGGCCAAATGACCCACAGTTCCCCCATTGTCACAAAATCCTAGCTACGGCGATGTACAGTACATGCAGATATTACTTCAAAGTGGGGGAGGGTTAAACGCGGAATTAATAAACGTGGAATAAATAAGGGGAGGGGTTAAAATTAAAGAATGCATTTTATCTATATCGTTTTTTGAAGTGCATTTTATACATATCGTAAAGGAAAAATAGGTAAAAAAACGCTAATTTAAGGTCAAAAAGCCCTTTTTATTGCATTTTTGAGCTTTTTATTGCTTAAACAACACTAATTTTGACCCCAAAACTTTAGAGGACAAACCTTTGGAGGTAGTTAAAAGTCACTTTAAAGACATTTTTTTCTTTAATTTTCTCAAAATTTAGAGTTAAACTTTTCTGCTCCCGCCACTTCTAAGTTAAATTAAAGTTAAATTAAATAAATCCCCTCAAAATTTAATTTTGATTCAAAATTTAATTTAATTTTGATTCAAAATTTACAAAAAGAATAATACATGTAAAACCTTTTATAAATTGAACTAATAGAACCAGGTTTATTTAATTTAATAATCACTATTATTAATTTTTATATTACATACAATAAACTTTTTAAAATAAAAAAGGGTGAGAGTTCAGTATTACATAAACCCCAATACCCCTATACTCCTATAACATGGACCCCTATGCGAATTAAGCAAAACCAAATGCCTCAGCAAAACCTAAGCCTAAGCCTTAGCAAAACCCTAGTCTAAGCCTAGGCCTAAGCAAAACCTATGCCTAAACCTAAGCCTAGGCAAAAGCCTAAGCCTAAGCAAAACCTAAGCCTAAGCCTGAACCTAAGCCTAAGCCTAAGCAAAAGACTGAGCCTAAGCGAAATCTAAGCTTAAGCAAAAAAGCGTAAACCTGAGTGAAACCTAAACCTAAGCCTAAACAGCAAAACCTGAAACTGCCTAAGCTAAGCAAAACCTAAAAATCAAGCAAAATTTTTACATGATAAATTTTCATTTAACGTTGTGCTTTTAAATACCTATTAAAAAAACTATTATCACTTTTGCCTGAGATGAAAAAACCCTGCTTGGCAACTTTATAAAAACAACAAGACACTTTTAGAAAAAAAAATTTATTTTAATTTATTTTTATTTATTAATTATTAGTTAAACGTCCATACATTGGCTGTTCATGAATATTATGAACTACTTTACAAATGGATTAATACCTTTTACTGGATAGGTTTATTTTGTGGCCCCTTCACCGTAGTGCGATCCTTTACAGTTACGTTTTATTATAAACATTAGAAACTGTACAAAATTATATATTTTTATTTGATAACCAAAAAAACACATAATATAAACGCAAATACTCTTTAAATTAAAAGTGAAAATAGTAAAAAATTTCGATTTTGTATGGAGCTTCCCGGACTCCCTCTTTAATATCTTGAAAACGGCTGATGAGCGCCAATCGCCATAGTCATATTCATATCCGCCTTAAATAAATACATATATATAAATACAAGATTTTCCTTATCTCGCTGGAGGTATTATACTGCACTAATACCTAAAAAAGTGAGTTTTAAAAAGCACAACATCTTTTTTGGTTAGCAAAAAACCTTTTTATCAAATAATATTGTTTATTGCAATTTTAAAAATTTAGTTCTGCCATTTTTACCGATATTTGACCATAGCTTTAGAAAGATTTTTTCTAAAATATAGATTTTTTAAAGCACACATTTAAAGTTTGTACTTTTCCGCCGCTGTTTTTTGTTTCAATTCAAAAGACAAACTGTGATTCACTCGACAAATTTCACTCGACAGGCTTTTTTAAGGTTAAGCCTACAAGTTCTTAAGCCTAAGCAAAGCCTGAAAAACAACTTAAACTTTATCAAACAGCTGCGCGAAAAAATTTTCGGTTGTTTTTTAGGTTCCGCTTAGGCTTAGGAACACATAAGCATAAGTTTAAAAAAGCTGTCGAGTGAAATTTGTGGAGTGAATCAGAGTTTGCCAATAAAACCTAATTAGCCTTCCAGACTAAGTGCAGTCCTTGCGGTGTGTAAAAAAAAGCATGGACTTTTAACTTTTGGGCAATTGGTGGTTTTAGGGGTTCCTGGAAATTTCGTCTTTTACATTACGTCTTTTAACATCTCGTCTTCTACATCCCATCTTCGGAAAACTTGACTTTTAAACATTTCGTCTTAGAAAAACTCGTCTTTTATATTCGATTTTATAAACATTTTCAAAATAGCGAGTTTTCGCCCAAGCGATAAAGTTGTTAAGTTGTTATGTTTTGTTTGATTTTTAGTTTTCGCTTTGGATTAGGTACAAAAAGTTGTTTTACTCTTTATTTTAAAAAGCACACAGTTAAATAAAAATTCACCTTGATTTTTGCTTGTTTTTTAGATTTCGCTTAGGCTTAGGTTTTCGTGTTTAGAAACAAATCAGTTAATAAAAGTTTATTATGCTAAAAATTTTTCTTGAATTTAGGTTTTTGCTTAGGCTTAGAAAAAAAGGTTTTCAATCCACTGTTTTAGTCGAAAAATATGGAAAACTGGTCTTTTAAAAAGACGAGTTTATCATATTTTGCGACTTGAACAATGGACCTAAAACTTTTTTTTCCATAGCCTAAGCAAAACCTAAAAATCAAGCTAAAATTTACCAAGATAAACATTTCCTAACTAAAAACTGAAAAACCCAAACCTAAGCGAAACCTAAAAATCTCAGGCAAAATTAAATTTGTATTAAATTAAATCAAATGTAAATTTGTATTAAACGGTGAGCTTTTTGAATTAAAAAGTAAAAATCTATTTTGCTACTAAGCCTAAGCGAAACCTAAAAATCAAACAAAACTTTATCGTTTAAGGTTAAAACTTGCCGTTTTAAAACTGCGTTTACAAAATCGCATCTAAAAGACGAGTTTTCCGAAGACGAGATGTTTAAAAGACGAGTTTTCCGAAGACGAGATGTTGAAAGACGTAATGTGAAAGACAAAATTGCAGAGGACAAATTGTAGAAGACAGAGTATAGAATAGTTTAAAACGTGTAAAATTGCTGTAAAAAAGGCGGAGCTCCAGACCTCCTTTCGTTTTAAATAGCTAGAGCTTCAAAACATAATATTTGAGTATAGAATATCAAACTATCGTTTATCAATTTTGATAACAAAGAACACTCTAAAGATTACCGAAACAAAAACATTTGTTTATTTGGCGTTGTAATATATTTTGTTCACCATATAAAAAAACATCATATCGGTCCATATTTTTTATTTAGTGAGCAACTGTTATGCTAGATACAAAATTTACTACAGACCACACATACGCTCACTTTGGAGGAGTCAACATCTTTTCTGTTTAAACATACGCGATACGCCCAGGGGAAATAGCCCCTTTCCTGCTGCTGCTGGGGACGGTTTTTCCTGCTCTATTCTTACGGCATTTTTTATGGCTATAGTCTAACACTTTTTTAAGCTAAAGGATTTTGGCAAAATTCTGTCGTTTTTTGATTTGTCGCTACCTCATGGCTTTTCGGTTTAATAATAATAAAAATAAGCGAAAAGAAAAAATAAAATAAACTGGAATAATTCGGAAAATTATATGGCGGATTTAATTTTCTGTTTTCTTTGCGCACAAAATTAAGTCCGTTTTGATGTTCGAGTTTCAAGCTTTCAGCGAATTAGCTATAATATTAATAAATAGAAGAAGATTATTATTATAATAATATAAGGTAATAATGAATAAATATCAAGTTTACATTGACTAATTGTGATAAATGCATCACCGCAAGGCCTTCCGCCAAGTGGCTGTTCCAGGCGTACAGTTAATATATCATAGTATATCAGACGATTTAGCCCCACGACACTGTGCTAACAGTAATTACAGAACTTGGGTAAATTTTATAATTCATGTTTCTTCTTCTTTTTTTAATCTTTAAGCAATTTTGTTCAAACTTTGAACTAATTACACAGCACTGTTGCATTTTTTTAGTCTTATGAAATGTCAATTAAAAAAACATTCTCACAAAAATCTTTAACAAGTGCGAAATCGTCATTTTTTTAAATTTATAGTTGTTTCTTACACATACAATATAACCTTCTAATTGAAAAAGTGGCAATTTTGAGCTTGTCAAAGATTGCTGTGTGTGAGTCTGATTTTTTCAGATACGGGGTTTTTAGAGCCGCAAGTAGGGAATTTGGAACCATCGAAAAAAATTTTGACCTTTTTTTAGGCTTAGCTTAAGCTTAGGTATAGGTTTTAGCAATTTTTATTTTCGGCTCCAAGTTCCGTCGGCTCCATCGACCCCAAACCATTTTTTCAATTGTCATTTCATCAGACTAAAGAAATGCAAGAGTGCTGTGTAATTAGTTCAACGTATACACATATCATTATAATATGATATAACTTTTTAAGTGGGCAGCTGCCCAAACCAAATATAAATTTCTTATGATCCACATAATGTCCATCTCAAACTAGTCCACATCTTTTCCGTCTAAACATACGGCCGGAAAGAAATCTTAGACCATTTTTCAAGGCTAGTTTTTCAATACTCAAAAGACAGAGAAAAAAAAATCGGTTTATTGTTTTTCATTCTTAACACAAGATGGTAGTTGGAGCGGCTGCGGAAAAAATAATCCAATCGCGGACAGATGCGACCATCGTCTGCTGTTTCCGTTTGCGCAGTTTATAAGATTTGTCCTACTCATTCCTTGTCGCCAGAAAGCCTTTATTGAGCGGTCCACTAAATGCGTGTAAACTATCTTAGCGAGCGCGTTGTTTAAAACTCTTGATAATGTTTCTTTTTTTTTCGATATCCTTGTATTTATTGTCTAAATGGCATAGAAATTAATATTTTATTAGTTGTTTGCATATTTTTTTTAAAAAACAAGTGAATAAGGTGATAACCCCTAGTTATAGGGGTTAACAAAACATGTAACCCAGGATAAAGGTTTTATTAAATTTTTTTAAAAACAAATATGGTATGTATTAAATTTGTTTAAATATTATTATATTTCATTTAAACAGAGTGTTTTGTTAGATTTTATAGAGAAAATACAAAATAGCACACAAAATACAAAATCATAATAACACACAATGTATTCATTGTGTGTTATTATGATGAATTATGAACAACGTGCTAACTTAAGGCTGGTTCATACTTATAGGCAATGAAATCTAGCTGACCTCAAAAATTTCAGTATTAAATCGACTATTTAACAATAAAACCATGCAAAATTTTTAACGAAAGCGGTTTAATAATAAAGATCAAAACTCATATTTTATTTTTTATTTATCAAATTACTTAATTTGGAACCCAAATACAATTTTTAAAGGGCTAAAGTTGGTTAATTTTTATGGTTAATTTTTATATATGTTGTGAAAAGGTAGATTAAAAAAAATCTGCGTTCTTATTTGTTTTTTTTTCAGAAAAAAAAACATGTCATTACCGCACAAGTTTAATTGGGCCTTTTATGTCTGCATTTTAATTTTCCACTCAGCCAGATATAATTTAGCCATAAGCCAAAACGTCCTTTGGACAAAATCCAAAGGACTATTTTAAAAAAACCAAAACGTCTTTTAGACGAAGTATGAATGCTACTTCAAATACTGACCTTTGGAAGACAGTCCAAAGCGTCCAAAGGACGATTTAAAATGTCCTAAGGACAAAGTCCAAAGGACATTTTGACGGCTGTGTTTTTTGTCTTTTGAATTGGACAATGTCCTTTTGACTTTTCTTCTTTGGACTTGGTCCTTTGGAGACTTTGGACGAACTATGAACCAGCTTTAAGCCACTACTTCACGCGCTGTCTGTGGACCGGCCCCGAAGTTTTATTTTTAGAATTTTGAATTTTTTAAATTATTATTTTTAACAGCAAGTAAATAACAAGGACCTAAAAAAAAGTGGTTCCTAAGAAAGTAACGCAATTCTTTACCCTTTCTAAAAAGCCCATATTTATTTCTGATCATTCAGTAAAGAAGGAGGAATATTGATTTTAAAACATACGGATAATAATAATAATAATAATAATAATAATAATAATAATAATAATAATAATAATAATAATAATAATAATAATAATAATAATAATAATAATAATAATAATAATAATAATAATAATAATAATAATAATAATAATAATAATAATAATAATAATAATAATAATAATAATAATAATAATAATAATAATAATAATAATAATAATAATAATAATAATAATAATAATAATAATAATAATAATAATAATAATAATAATAATAATAATAATAATAATAATAATAATAATAATAGTAATAGTAATAGTAATAATAATAATAATAATAATAATAATAATAATAATAATAATAATAATAAAAAGAGGAAGCTGAACATGAATTACTAAATTTAACAACACTTTCTAATTATAGTTGGGGTGCTGCTGCGGAATAAATCGCCCCGTGGTGCTACCGCGTCACCTATTATAATTCGATCATCAGGTCTATAATGTTTTAATTTGTATTTTGTTAAGAAAACGGCTATTTCATCATGATTTATATTTTATTCAAAGTGTTCAAAATACACAACCAAAAAACCCAATTTTGACTGATTTAAAGGCGTTTTTTGGTAAAAAAAATTGGTAAAATACAAGAAAATACTTTTACCCAGCGTCGAACTTTTGTTTTTGTCTTTAGGGCAATTTAAATAAAGTGTGGCTGTAGTCAAGAATTTATGAATGTTTTGGAAAAATATATTTTTAGAACACAAAGCAACAATGCACGCAAAGTGTCATGCACACTTTGAGCTGAATGTCATGAGTTATAAACAATATAAAATACGTACAATGAATGGATTGCAAAAACAATATATAATAAAATTGTCCATGAAAATAAAATTAGGAAGGGGGTATTATGGTTGAATTATATCTGGGTTGACCTAAATTAAAATGTAGACATGAGCAGACCAATTAAAATTGTGCAGTTATCACATTTAAACAAACAAATAAGAACGCAGAATTTTGTTAAATTCCACCTTTTCAACAGATATACAAAAATTAATTGTTCTTAAAAAATTTGCATTTGGGTTCCAAAATTTAGTACAGGAAAATAAAATCTTGCTGACCTCGATAATTTCAATATTAAATCGACTATTTAACAACAAAACTGTTGAAAATTTTTTAACAAAAGCGGTTTAATAATAAACATTAAAACCCATATTTTAATAATTATTTATCAAATTTTTCAACTTGGAACTCAAATGCAAATTTTTTTAAGGGCTAAAGTTGGTTAAGTTGCTAAAGTTGGTTGTATATTTTGTAAAAGGGTGAAATTATGGTTGAATTATATCTGCTTGACGGCGTTAGTCAGATTGCAGATATGAGCGGAACAATTAAAATTGTGCGGTTATGACGGGTTTTTTTTAAAACAAATAAGAGAATGCAGAATTGTTTTTAAATTAACACAGTTTAACCCTTAAAAAAATTTGCATTTGGGTTCCAAATTAGGTCATTTGATAAATAATTATTAAAATATGGGTTTTTATCTTTATTATTAAACCACTTTCTTTAAAGATTTTGAATGGTTTTATTGTTAAGTAGTCGATTCAATACTGAAATTATCGAGGTCAGCTAGATTTTATTTGCCTATAAAAAATGCACTCTTATTTGTTTAAAAAAAAAACGTCAAAACCGATCGATTTTAATTGTTCGTCTCAAGTCTGCACACTACTATAAGTTTTTGACGTCAGCCAGATATAATTCAACCATAATTTGATAAATAATTATTAAAATATGGGTTTTGATCTTTATTATTTAACCGCTTTCGTTGAAAATTTTAAATAGTTTTGTGGTTAAATAGTCGATTCAATACTGAAATTATCGAGGTCAACTTAGATTTTATTTGCCTATAGTTAAGTAACCACTCACTCCACTCAGTAGCCAGTTAAGTAGGAATTAGTTTTAGCTTAAATTATAGCCAAATCAAACCCAAGTAATCTCGATGATTTGCCGTATTGAATCGGCTAACAGCAAACAACTTAAACGCGATGATCAAAAATGCAGGACACAACAAAGCATTAATAAATGCACTGAAATATGCTCCTATTTTGTCGGTAAAATATTTGATTAATATTGTTCATAAATTCTAGAATCATTTTCTATGCAAATTGTGGTTTTGGTCTTATTCGTTGTTTTTTTTATAATGCCCAGTTTGAAACACTGAAGTGTCATTTCTCAGTCATTGTGTTGTGTTAAGCAACTTAAGATTATGAACGAAGGGGTTCACAGAGTCTAGAATGCATAAGAGTACAGTAGTATGCATTCTTGACATAGTTAACCCTATACAATCACTTTCATTCAGCCATTTAGCGTTGAATTCAGCCATTTATTCTTCAATGAACGCGGAGCGCTTCTAATTTTTATAGCTTTTCCCACTTTGATTTCAACGAAGCAAAACATTTTAGGATCCCTAAAATTTGTTGTTGTTTTTTTTTCGCAAAAGCCTTATTTTAACAATAATTTATCAAATAAATAAGTTTAAAACTAAATTTGACTAATTTTTGTAATTTTGTGAAAAGGCGGGATTAAAAAAATTCTGCGTTCCAATTTGTTCAAAAACAACGTCATAACCGCACAATTTTAATTGGTTTTCTCATGGCCCCATAAAATTTTACGAGGTTAACCAGATATAATCCAACCTTTATCAGTCATCTGGAATTTTAAAGAAATGTAGCCTGGGGGTAGAATTAAGCGCAAAAAATGTAAATTATGTTATAGTAATATTATTTTTGTAAAATTTCTGATTGCATTCGTTTTGATACATCTTATTAAAACAAAATCAACTTTAATTTTGCTGAGTAATTTATATTAATTAATCAATTAGTGTCATTAAACCAATTATTTTCCATTTTTAAAATTTCGCTTTATACGTACTGACACGCTCCCTGTGTTTATTTAATACATGATACCAAAATGACGCATGAAAAATAACGAAGCAATACGGTAGCTGAACCAAGAACAT